>PVJH01011978.1:0-66420 GCA_004026705.1 Nesogale talazaci | reverse complement strand
AAAAAGAATCCCAGAACAGTTTCTTCAGGTGGCAAAAAACCTCAAATTATAGGCCTTAGCATTTAGAGAAAATAAAAGCCAACATCATGCTTGAAGGCCCTTTGTTGCAAAGACGAAAACCTTGGGGCAGTTTTTCATTGAAACTCGCAGCTAGGCAAAAGTGCTCCAAGGGTTTGGAGAGTGTCTCACCGTCACTTCACCAACCCAAGGCAGAGAAAGTTTAGCCTCAGAAAGTATTATAATGTAGAATGGAGCATATAATAAATGTTCAAATAAGTTTGGCTAATAATACATAGTACTTTTAAGAAAATTGTACTGATGACAAAACTGTTAGCTTCAATATAGAAATATGAGAAATTCAAAAGAAAAAAGAGGCCTCATTTTTTTGGGGGTAGAATATACTCTGAGAAAGCTATTGGTCTATTAATAGTGGGAAGCTTTAATGAAACTGAAGATGAACTCAAAGAGCCAACGCAAAAGTTCAGAGTTGGAACCAAAAGTTGAGACAAGAACCTTGTCAAACATAGAACTTGGCTGTAGTCAAAGAAATTGCCTCTCTTCTCACTGGGGGAGAGGTTGCCTTTGAGGTGACTCGCTGGGTGCCTCCACATGCTCTTTGCCTTCGCTTTATCCTGCCCCCACCTCTGTGACTCATCTCTTCATTACCATATCACCTTTATAGCTGAGTAAAATTCTGCTTTCTACTGTATTCCTGAATCCTATATGCCCATAAATTAGTCTCCAAATCTTGAATCCTAAAAATGCAAGTTAAATCTCAAGTAGAAAAAAAATAAATATGGAGCATAATAGAGAGTAGACTTGAAATATGTTTATAATTTACTAGCTCACTGACCCCAGAGTAATCAATTTACTTACCTGAATCTCAATTTTCTCAACTGAAAATGAAATTAATAACCTACTTCACAGGTTTATATTTGGGATATAAAGTATTCATCAAGGCTGGTCCAGAATGTGAACCTTTCTAGTCATTATATTTAAATATATCAAGGGACAGAGGGAGAAACCTTCACCCTTTCCAGTGTTCAGGAAATATGAAGAAATCAAGGTCATCACATGAGTTTAAAGTAATAAGTAACAGTTTTGAGCTGAAGTAAGTTTGGTCACTTTATGACAGGTTCCAAGTGGCAACATAGGCAATCGGGGTGGGGAAAAGGAACGTTACACAATTTTGAGCAAGGCTTAATAAAATGGAAATGAGAGAACAAAGGAGAAAGACAGAAACAAAGGAAATCAAACAAGGAAAATGAGGGACTGCATCTTACTATGGGTAATTTGGAATGCTTAAATCATCCAAGAGCGAACCCAGCATGTTGGCAAGCTGCCTCCCCATTTAATTTGGATGTGGAAGCAGAGGTGGTGGCCAGTTGTGTTAAGTCCCTATCAATACCTGCTCAATGAAACTTGACCTAGAAAATCCATTTCTACCCTTCCTCAGAGGGCTCGGCTGAGGCAGAGCTGGGTGGCCATCTTACCCTCAACTGATGTCAAGTTCAGGAGCTGAGAATCCCTGATGTTCAGCACTTCCCTTCTAGGGAAAGAGGAGGAACTGATGGAGAGGCTTAGAAGTCTATGATAAAGAAGGGCAATCAGAGTGACCAAGTAGTATCTTCAGGCAACCTGATGCCATGCAAGGCATAGCTTGCTCTTTTTTCAAGATCTGGAATGTCAGGGTTCTCTTGAGTGGATGAATACAAAAAGCCATTTCCATTCACTTTCCATTGTTAGCACTCATTTCCCTGCCAAGTCTGGAGGCAGGGCTGACTTCTTTTCTTTTCTTTTTATTAAAATCACTTTATTTGGGGGGGGGGTCATACAACTCTTAGCACAATCCACTCCATCCATACATAAATTATTTATAAAGCACATTTGTACCTTTGATGCAATCATCATTCTCAAAACATCTCCCATCCACTCAAGCCCCTGGTATTGGCTCCTGCCTTTTCCACCCCATCCCCATTCTCCCTTCCCTCTTGGACCATTGGTAATTTGTAAACCAATATAATTTTGTCTTGTCAAACACTGTCTGATGGACTCCTTTTGCCCACTTCCCCATTGTCTACACCCCAGGGAGGAGGTTATATGTAGATCCTTAAAATCAGTTCCCCCTTTCTACCCTCTCCTCCCTCCATCTTCCCCATGTCACCACTCTCCCTACTGGTCCTAAAGGGATCATCTGTCCTGGATACCACATGTTTCCGATTCCTATCTGTACCAGCGTACATCCTTCTTTTCAAACATCCATAGTAAGGTGCATTATCATCATTATCAAATGCTAAATCTTTGCCAAATGTCTTTCACTCTGTGTTGTGTGTCAGGTAACAGATATTAATTGGGTTTCTAGTAAATGGCAGTCGCCCTGCTTGGGATCTCAATTATGTTATCTAAATTAAGCCTTACAACAACTGTCAAATATCACAATCCCAAATTAATAGATAAAACATGTTCAAAAAATAAAACCATTGGCAAGGTCACACAGATAATCACAGGCAAAGTTTGAATCATAATCCATGCTCAGGCACTTTGAAAGATGGGGAGAAGTCAACACATTCTTTCTCTTCGTGGCATGCATGCCCCTGAGACATTGTTCGACATTAAAGGTCATCTGTCATAAATGAAGTTACATAATCATAACTATCTGAAAATCAGCAAGTTAAAAAAAAAGTAAAATAAACACCCTAGCATTGGCAAATGCCACAGAGAGACAATGACAAATGCCACAGAGTGAAGTTTCACGTGAAGTCGCTGGCTTCCACTGAGGATGATTGGAGGGTAAGCTCATCTTCCCTGCTGCTATCCCTTGTCTGCCTAGATGTTGGATGAAAAAGTTGACTAATTGCTAATTTTCACTGTATTCTTTGCAGCAACTCAAATCTTCACTTCTTTTAAAAATAAATATCTCTGTCATATCCTCAGAAAAGGGCATATCTTATGGTTTCTTCTGTGTCTTCCCAATGGCTGCAGGATTTTTCTGAGCTTGTATGCTTGAGGATTCACACAGCACACACGGCAACATAACATTCACATCCGTAAAAATGACCTATGCATGGTATGTGATATAATCCTGGCACAGAAGTTCCTCTAATCTATCCTAGTCATTCCATTAGAACTCACCATCAATGCCCTCTGCCTTACTCATACATGTCTTTCATCTCTGCCCCTTTGTGTCAAAAGGATCATAAATCTGGATCTTAATTAAAAAAAATGTCTCAGCACTCATCTGAGGAACCTACTGTCAAATATATCAGACAAGGTCCTGAGTGTGTGTGCACAGGAGTAGTGGGGAAGGGACCCAGAGAAGAAGGGTATGTAGGGAAGGTTCAATTTTCAAATGAGAATTGAGAAGGTAGATGAAATCAACTCACATCCATTGAAAACTGATTGGTTACAAGTCTCTGCTCTTTGATTTACATAGATTTGTAACCCTTCTAACAACTCTCTGAGGTAGGTATCATTAGTCATCTCCCATTCCGTTTTTTCCAAGTGGAAGATCATAAGCACTTTACCTAAGGTGAGAAGTAGTTGCAGTGAAACTTTGCATTTAGAGCTCTCTGATGACATTGCCTGTTTGACTTTCATGGTTTCAACTTTCCTGTCATAATTATATTTGAATTCTTTATGTGTGGCCCAATGTCAGCAACAGACATTGCTTGGTGGATGCTTATAGAATGAATGATGAGCAAATAAATGGATGACATAAAGTGGCTGTAATACCAAAAATCAAGCTAGTAAAGTGAGGAACTCACAATTCAATGTTGAATTAGCTCTCACTGCAAATAGGACAAGGGGCACTGTCAGAGTAGGATGACATAAGAGGCTCGGTCTGTCTGTCTCATCCTCAGTGGAATGACACTGCAATGGCTACATTTATCAGCTGTTCCTCACTTGTGGTCAGCCGCAATACACTCCACCAACCAGAAACTATATGGGGAAAGCAGAAAACCAAGTGTGCTTTTCCTTGGCAGGGCTATGACCTCCAATAGATAAAGGATAGACCCCCTCAGACACTTAACTAGACAAGTTAGTGGGCAACTTATTTCTTCTGCACTCTGTATTTGTAAAAACAACAGCAACAGCAACAACAAAAACAGCTCCTACATATATATACATGTCTTGTATCTATTGCTTATATTCTGAAAACTTCACCTTTAAATTAGAAAACTCATCTACAGTCTTTCATTGTATATGGGAAAAAAGCATTCCTGCCAAGAAAACTCCAGAGTTTTTATTCAAAGTTATGTATTCAAACTTCATTACCAAGCACCCTTATCACCTTCAAAGTAATCTTGGCTATACTTAATATATTTGTCAAATCTGCGAATCCATTCTTGGAAATTTTTTTTTTCAAAATCATCTGTCTGAGTGGCTGACACCACCTCCCTTGTTTATACTGAACCTCTTCTATGCTGTCAAATCACTGTTCTGTCATGTGACCTCTTCATTTTCAGAAACAAAAAGAAGTTGCATGGAGAAAGGTCAGGTAACATGCATGGGACAAGAGAGAGATGCTTTTGTTTGCCAATAACTGGCATATTGAGATGCCTGCATGAGCAGATGCATTGTCATGATCGCAAAACCAGTCTCCTTTCTGCCAAAAATCAGGTCTTTTTTTTTTTAAAGTCACACACTGTTATGCTATCTTTTTAGAATCTTTAAAATAGAAAACTTGCTTAACAGTATGACCTGGTGGAATGAAATCCATATGGACTAGGAATCGAAATTTTCTTTGGGTTCAGGAAGTTGATGGATGCCCTGAACAAGATTTGCTATCAATCCACATTTTACCTTTTTTGAAATGAGAGAAAGAGCCATACACTTGAGTTTTCCCCATAATGTTCTCCTAAGCTGTGTCAACATCACAGTTTTGGCAGCATTTTTCCTCAGCAGGAAAAAAGATTCATAACTGCACATTGTTCTTTTAAATCAGCTATCACAAAAGCTATCATTTGAGCATAACTGCTTTTATGAAAAAATTGACTTTGACCAGAAGGAACCTTCCTAGGCAATACCACTTGATGCTCTAACTCAGGGCGAGTTGCTTATTGCTTGACTAGTGAGAAAATGAATATTACAAAAACTGTGCCCCTGCATAGCTTTTCCATTTGGGGGGTATACCCTCATATATTTGTATATGTATGCATACATATATTTTTAAATCTAAAATTAACAATAAGATAAATTCACTAAAAGCATTTCTGACATAATATAATTGTCATGTATGTAGAAAAATAGGACACTGAACATAATGCAGGCAGACAATTAGTCTGTAATCACTGCTGCCTTTTGGATCTACTTTAGATGTATTTAAGCCCAGGAGGATCTACTCTACCCCAGAGAGCGTGCCTCCTGGGACACAGTCTCTCCTTCTGTTCATTACCTTTGGTTTTATTATCTTGATGATGGAAATTAGAACACTAAATCTGTTGACATGCTCTATTCAGTCAGTGAGATGTTCACACAGAAAAACCAGTCAGTTACTGCATATGATTTGGGTTGATTTAATGCCTAAGATGATCTTGCATATTGGTGGAGGAGATACCAAAGTAGGTAGCACTATGCTGGCGTCTTTTCCCTGTCTTCTCTGTATTCAGTCCTTAATTGTCAATGGCAGAAAGCTGGCTCTGTGTCCCTCAGGGTCCTTTAGTTGGGTTCAAAGAAAAGGGTTGGATCAGCGGAAGAGACCATCAGTCATCTGAGCTATTGTGCAAAATGAAACAGCAGGAAGAGCTGTAGTACAGGCTCTCAGCTAGCTTGCTCTTCTCTCTGTGAAAAAGGCTCATGGTACCAGTGCACATAGAGAATCACCCCTCCTGAGCCTGCACACGACTCCTGAGGAAACATCTCACAGTGTTCATTATTCTCCAGGCCAGTCTCTGTCCAAGGATGTAGTCTCCATGTTCAATCTGTCCTTCTTTCCCCTGTTTTCTGTTTATGAAAATTCAAGTTTCTATATTAGATTGAGCTGCTTCTTACTCACATTATAGCCATCAACTCAACTACTACCCAAAGGTTGGAGGTTTGATCCCACCAATACGCATCTTAATAGATAACCCTAGCAATCTGCTTCTGAACCATTACAGAAAATTCTATAGAGAAACCGTTGTATTCAGCACATATATGGTTGTCATGACTTGGAATAAACTTAAAGGCAATTAACAAGAGTTTAAGTGACTATGGACTTCAACTTTCCTGTTGATGAAATGGAACTTCTGTATATATTCCTGAGAGGGTAAGTGAGGATTCCTGTGTGTGTGTGTGTGTGTGTGTGTGTGTGTGTGTAAGAGAGAGAGAGAGAGAGAGAGAGAGAGAGAGAGAGAGAGACTGATGCATAAACTACATGGTTTTCTGTAGAAGCGCACTATTGCTGACAACATGTAGTTTTTGACTTTTAGTAATTTGCAGAGTATATTTTGTTTTTAAAATTCATTGGGAAAGTTAGTACAACAGAACGTGTTTCAGACTCCAAAGTCAGAAGGAAGAATTAAAATCATAATTATCTATGTAAAATCCCCTCGAGGTTTATTTACACCTTCAACATCTAGTACAACAAAGAGCCCACCAACATCAAAAGATCCCACATGACTCAATCTTAGTGACTGTAGTATCCAAGTTTTTAAAACAGCCATAGGCAATCAAAAATATCGTGCTTATTTGTGTCTCTCAGAATTTTATTTCACATACAGACGGGTCAGTTAAAGTTGGCCAGTTTCAGAGGAGTGTCTAATCTAAGATTAACTTAAAATAGGCCTAGTGATCTTTTTCATAAGACTATCCAGTGGATGTTATGAATCACAACTGACTGTTGTCTGATATGGTCCTAGAATCTGAGCGACCATGGCTGGAAATGACTTGGTGAGGCTACAACGATGGACTTGTTGGACATAGAGTTTATGAGTTGGAGAAGACTTGATGGTAAAGGACAGCTAGCAGGAAAATTAAAGACACCTGCTTGAGAGAACTGAAGCTATGTGCCAGGGTGGTTAAAATATCTATCCTAGTTCACCTGGGGTGAGTAGAAAAAGGAACATCAGCACCAAACAGGTGAAAGCAGGAGGATGTCACATATTTTTCAGTGTGTTGGCAGAAAATCTGAAACCATTTTTGTCCATAAATATGTATCATATGTGTGTCTTAGCTGTCATCTGCCGTGCTAAGCAGATGGCTAATATGTATTGAGAGCTTATACATGCTATACCTGAATATTCTGATGGGGACCTCAAGAACTGGGTTGAAGCTGTCAGAATGCCGAACACATTGTCTGGGGGAGTGGTGACTCTCCATTACCCTTGTTCCTAAGGCCAAAAGTCATGATCTCATAGAATATAAATGGTAACTTTAATGAGTAGGACATGAAAGGGGGCTTGACCATTGTTGGCCATTAATGCTCCTATTCCCAGGGTCATTAACCTTGGAGTATCTGGCCCAATTCCAACTAGGTTAATTATACATCTACTTCTTAAATGTTCTCCTGACCTGATGGCTGTATTCAGAATGGTTTTAAGAAGTGTCAGAGATGTCAGTCTCCATTATTAACCTGAGGATGTTGCATTCGTCATCAACCGCCATTGTTTTAGAAATATCAGGACTCATGGATTAGGGGAGACTTGCCCTTTTCTACTGATGGAGTGAAATATGTGTTCTTTACCACCACATTTCCTAAAATGTGTTCTAGATAAGCAGATTACCAAATATTTGGCTGCATTTCAATAGAAAAAGTAGTAGTTCAGGATTACAAGGGACACAGATGCAAAAAGGGTCAAGTTGCTAGAAAACACAGTTTAATGTCTGCTGACATTGGATGATTTTTATGTTACCCTGTAGCTCAGAGAGTCATGTCCAGTCTTATACTAAGTCTGAAACTAAAGATTTATGAATGGGTTCACGTCACTTTTGACTGGTTTCATCAATCAGTACCTGCAAAACTCACCATTAGAAGTTTTCTTCCTCGACACCACACAGTTTTTTCAGTCCTAACCATGAGCGACCTGTTTTCCACCTGGAGTCATCTCAAGATGCACTTTTTCCACTTTGACTCACACCACACATCCTGCAGGCAGGCATCACCCACACATTTTCTAGACCCACCCAAAGATTCTCTGAGGATGCTACACAGTCCAGCTCTTGTCTTTGGACAATTGTAGCTCCCATTCTATCACCCTTCATTTTTCTGTCAAATAGTCTCCACCAATGCCATTTTTCATCAACAATTTGTTTTCCAGTGTATCTAAGAAACTTGAGACTATCAGACCAGACGTGCTCTACTAAAATTTTTACCCTCTCCCTCTCATGATCTAATTGTCATTACTGGTGCACATTTTTAGATATTCTGTTGTTTTCGCCACCTTTTACCTTAAATGCATTGCTCTGATTAGAAGTACAAATCCCAGTAACCTCACTCTTTTACCTCAACATCACCACAATACTTTAACAGTCTTGATATTCCTTTGGAAGATCCCACCCAATTCCCTTCCTAGAATTCCAAAGGCCATAATATATTTTAACTTCTAATCATCACTGACAGACTCTATTATATCTGCTTCAAGACAGAAGAGAAAATGAAAAGAAGCAACAGGGGACAAAGATAGGTGAGGTTACCACACTGGGCCATGTGGTCAGAGGTGACTACTGTCTCAGCAATCCCTGTTTTCCTAGTACGATGCCCAGACCCAGAAACTGCTGGATGCCCTTTATGACTCTTTCCTGAGGCTTCCTGTTCTGGAGGCCCACTGCTATTTCTCACAATCTGCTCCATAGGAATTCATTTTATTGTGCTGCTTTATTTTAAACCACTCCTATTTTAGGAACTGCTGGAGTTGAAAAACCAATTTCCATGCTTATTTCAAAGCATTTGTGGCATTTAGGCAAGTGGTACACAAGCTGCTTGTGAGTTTAATCATGGGAGAGCCAAACTCCCCTCACTCAGAGGGAGGCAATAGGTGAGCACCACATGATGTCTGCACTGGATGAAGTCCCTTAGCACAAAGTGGCTCAGTGGGTAAAGGAGAGCTGTCCACAATATAAGTAACTTTTGAAGGAGATAGAAATTGTTTCTCAATGGAATGGTTTAGGAAGGCATTCTGATGACACTTTAATGCACTGAGTTAAAATCACCCTTACAATAATTCCTGCTCATCTCCTTTCTCTCTTACCTCTGCTCATTTCAAGGCTAGCATTTGAGTTAGGAGAGGGAGAAGGTAGCTTTGGTGCAAAATATGAGGGTGTGTCAAAAATCAAAAGCATATATAATTTAATGCAGTGTTTTAAATAATCTAAATTTAAAAGAACAAGAACAAAAGTAATGATGGAAAAAATCAAAATTAAAGATCAAACCAGGATCCACATATTGACATACAGAAATAGGGAGCCAGTAACAAAAGGGAAATATCTACAAAACCAACTCTGTCTTTATTTTAATATTTGTTATTTTATTAATCATGGCTTTTTCATATATCTTAATTTTTTTAAATATTAAAATTTATTTTAAAATGATTAAAAAATCATTTTGTTGGGGCCTCATACAACTTTTAGCACAATCAAAACATACATTTATTGTATGCAAAGCATATTTGTACATTTGTAGCTATCATCATTCTCAAAATATTTGCTTTCTGTTTAAGTCTTTGGTATTAACTCCTCATATGTCCACTCCTTCTCCACTCTTCCTCCCTCATAAACCCTTGATCATTTTATAAACTATTATACTTTTTTCTTGCCAAACACTGTCTGATGGTCTTCTTTCACCCACTTTCCTATTGTTCGCATCCCAGGGAGGAGGTTATATCTAGATTCTTGTAATTGGTTTTCCCTTTCTACCCCACCTTCCCTCCACCTTCCTGGTATCATAACTCTCACCACTGGTCCTGAAGGGATTATCTGTCCTGAATCCCCCATGTTTCTTGTTCCTATCGGTACCAGTGTACATCTCCTGGTCTAGCTGGATTTGTGTAGTAGAATTGAGATCATGATAGTGAAAGGAAGGAAGCATTTAAGAGTTAGAGGAAAGTTGCATATTTCATTATTGCTATATTATACCTTGACTGGCTCATCCCCTCCCCAAACTCCCCCACCCCCCAAGACCCTTCTGTAAGGTGATGTCACTTCACCTAATGATGGGCCTTGTGTCCCCAATCTGCATCCCCCCTCATTTACAACGATATAATTTTTAGTTCTTTTATGCCTCATACCTGATCCCTTCAACAGCTCATGATTGATCACACAGGTTGGTGTGTTTCTTCCATGTGGTTTTTGTTGCTTCTCATCTAGATGGCCACTTGTTTACCTTCAAGCCATTAAGACCCCAGATAGCCGGGCACAATCTGCTTTCTTCCCCACTTTTGCTTATTCATACATTTGTCTTCAGTGATCATGCCGGGAAGGCGAGCATCATGGAATGCCAATTTAATAGAACAAAATGCTATTGCATTGAGGAAGTACTTGAGTGGCGATCCAATGCCCATCTACTGTCTTAATACTAATCCTATAAGTATATGCATATAGATCTATTTTCCCATCATCATATATAAATATATTCATCTATGTTTATGCCTGTATTTAGACCTCTCCTTTTACTTTCCTCTTATCTCACTATCATGCACATCGTCATTTGAGTTTTAGTAGTTTCTCTCTTTTACTTTACTCTTGATCAATCTGCATCAGGCCTGTTACACCCACCTTGCCATTGATTTTGGATCACTTGTTCCTTTATCCCTGGGATTGACAACACCACCTCCTTTCTCCCACCTCTCCATCTCCCAAGTCCCCATGAACCATCAATCCTGTTGTTTTCTTCTCCAGACTTTTGATCCAATCTACCTTATCTATATGACTTGCAGAGATAACAATGTGTACAAAACACAAGACATCATAAGACAAAGCAACTAAAGAAAACAAAATGATGACAACAATAGACACCAAGTTACTTTTTATTTATCTTGATTACAGAGTTTGGGTGCCCTTTGAACCTTTGTGTTCAGGCAAGGTATTCATTTCCTTTGCCTTTCTTCACACCTATCACCGTTCCAGACACAATTATGTACCAAAATTGCCATGATGACTTCCCATTTACCTCTAAATACTTGCATTCAAGTCATCCTTATGGTCAAAATCTGTTATCTTTTCATCTTTTTCTTGCATTAATTAATTCAATAGCCCCCTATTTTGTCTGTTATTTTTCAGAAACATTCATTTTCATATAACTGGTTCCACTTTCTTTACCTCTGAAGAGCCATATTTTGCTCCCTGCAGCTGCAATAACGATTCCCATTTGGGAGGGGTTGTAGAGGTGGTCACTATCTCATTTTTCTTAGTTTGACCTTGGTAAACCCTTATTTTGTCTCTCCAGATTCATTCCTCAAAATTTCTCCCTCTGGGTTCCCAAGTTACCTCTCCACTCTATTCTTGTAATGCACTGTACAGAATATCTAACAGTTCCTGGAGAATCTTGTTTCCTCTTTTGTCCATCTTAAATGTTTCATGTGCTGTTCTCTGGCTCTAACATCCACTCATCACTTCTCTATGTCTGGTATTTTCTACCCCTGAGCAAACTTCTGTTAGAGCATTATTCCTATGGCTTTATAATAGCCTGTTGGAACATATGTTTTATCCACCAATTTGTAAAATGCTTCTTTATGCCAGAGAGACTATCTCTCATATGTTTCAAACTCAAAGGCATATCTCAAGCATTTGAAAAAAAATGATGAATATGTGGATTTTAAATAAGTGAATTATATAATCACCACGGTTATTAAAACAAAAACAAACCTACAGAATCTGGCTAGCACACCTGGCTTTGCAAGATATTTACACTCCAGCAATGCTCACAGCAAGCAAATGATTACCCTGAACTCACAACTCCAGAGCTGTATTTTCTGGATCATTTGTTCTTTCTTTCTATCATATGCTTTGTGTACAGTGGGCATTTAATAAGTGCCTAAGTGAGTTGACAATTGGTGGTGGTTTAAATAAAAAACTTCTTGGTTTTAAAAAGATGGAAATATCCAATTACAATTTCTTCTTTTTTTTTTTTAAAAAAAGCACAATTTTGAATGTGACTATTTCTGGGTAGAAACATCAGAGTTGTGACTTTCTTTTCTACTGGTGGTCATGTGATCAATAATTACTAAAACCCAAATGAAGGTTGAGAATGATCTGTGGAAAAACAGGAAAGTAAAAGAAAATAGAGGAAAGAACTAGGAGGTAAAGGATATTTATAGAAGTCTAAATAAAGGCATGTACATATGTAAATATATTTATATATGAGGATAAGGAAAGATACCTATGTGCATATATTTATAGGTTTAGAATTAAGGTAGAAGGTGGACACTGAGACTCCACTCAAGCATTTCCTCAATGAAAGAATACTTTGTTCAATTAAATTGGAATTCCATGATCCTCCACTTCCCCACACAATTGCTGAGGACAAATGGGTGCATAAGCAAGTGTGGTGAAGAAAGCTCATGGTGCCCACCTATCAAAACTATCAAAAGATAGAGTGTCTGGGGTCCTAAAGACTTGAAAGTAAACAAATGGCCATGTAGCTCAGAAGCAACAATGCCCACGTGGAAGAAGCCCACTAGCCTGTGTGATCATGACATGCTGAGGCATCATGAACAAAAAAATCAAAGGCATCAAAGAACAAAAAAAATCATATCCATGTGTACTCACCTTCCTGATAATGGTAGTTGAAGACTATTAGTACATAAGCAAATGTGGTGAAGGAAGCTGATGGTGTCCAGCTATCAAAGATATAACATCTGGGGTCTTGAAGGTAAACTAGAGGCCCTATAGGTCAGAAGCAATAAAGTCCACATGGAGGATGCACATAAGCCTGCGTGGTCATTTGTTGTCCCAGGGATCAGGTATCAGGCATCAAGGATTGAAAAACCATATCGTTGTGAATGAGGGGGAATGCAGATTGGGGACCTAAAGCTCATATGTAGGCCACTGGACATTCTTTTACAGAAGGGTGGCAGGAAAGAGATGAGCCAGTTAGGGTGCAGTACGGCAATAGTGAAACATACAACTTTTCTTTATTTCTTGAATGCTTCCTCCCCACCCACCCCCACCCCCACTATCATGATTCCAGTTCTACCTTACAAATTTGACTAGGCCCAGAGGATGTAAACTGGATACAGATAAGAACTGGAAACACAGGGAATCCAGGACAGATGATCCCTTCAGAACCAGTGGTGAGACTGGCTATACTGGGAGCATGGAGTGAAGGTGGGGTAGAAAAGGGGAACTGATTACTATGATCTACATACAACCTCTTCTCTGGGGGATGGACAACAGAAAATGGGAGAAAGGAGATGTCGGAATGTGTAAGATATGAAAAATAACAATAATTTATAGATCATCATGGTTTCACGAGGGAGGGGTAGGGGGTGGGGGGGGGATGATGAGTTGATACAAAAGCCTCAAGTAGAAAGCAAATGTTTTGAGAATCATGATGGCAACAAATATGCTTGACATAAAATATGTATGTATGGATTGGGATAAGAATTGTATGATCTCCCAATAAAATGACTTAAAAAAATAAAACAGAATTGAAATATCACCTTCAAACATTTAGCTCCAGTGGTCAGGTTGGCATGATTGTAGGTTGACCCAAGGCAGCAAGCTCATGTTTCAGCATAATCATCATCGTAGTACCTTCGTTTATTCAAAGACATGTTGTTAAACACTACATATGGTCAGACACTGTACAAGACACTCCTGATATAGAATGTAGAAAACTGTATGTTTATAGTCTCTTGAAGGAGGCAGGTAAGCATAGGAAATGTAGGACCACATATCACGATATTAACTCCTATGATAGAAATATTCACATGACACCTATCATATCACTGAAGAGTGGTACCAAAGCCCTATATGTAGAGTTAGAAAGTGCATGCTATAGTCGTGAATCTCTGGAAAGTGTCCTAAAGGAAATAACTCCAAATCTTGAAATTGCTAGGGAAAAAAAATAGAAGTGCAAAATAATCTATGTAGTGGGAACATAGTACATAAAATGTTTAATGCAAAAATAAGATGATATCTCATTTCCTGGAAACTGCAAATAAAGCTGAGGTATAGGATATGGAACCAAATGAAACATGGATCACAGAGGATCTTCTATATGTCATGTAAATTGTTTCTCTGCAGTATTTATAGATTTTTTTGAAGACACGATCAGGTCAAATTTGCTTTTCAGGAAGAATTATTCTTAAGTCAGTGTAGCTGGAAGGGGGAAGGCTGGAGGCAGACAAATCAATTTGGCTGTAGGGAAAACTGGAAACTAGGTGACTGTTACTCGAGGGAATTGAGTTGGAGAATAAATTCAATTTGATCTTTAAAAAAATATTAGTGTTTGGTAACCAGTTAAAAGCTGTGGATTCAGTTTTGGGATAACTTCAGGTGTGGAATAAACTTCAGGATAAAAAAATCATTCTGCATTTGAAAGAGAAAAATAGAATGAAGAGTGGGGAATAGAGGTGAGATGCCATGCACAAATGTATCACTTCGAATGTGAGGGGCTTTTGATAAGTCTGAGAGGAATTATCTGGAATCCATTGGTTATACAAGCTTAGCCATCAAAGGTAATGTTTTCTGTTAATAGTAATGTGGACTCATCATTAAGTCACCTTTTGTTGAAGTTGGGGGAGATTTTTAGGTATTGTTCTGAGTCTATAAATAAGAGTCCTTAAAAATAAGGGAAAAGACAAATATGGATTTAATATATATATACTCCAGCATTCTAGTGTGAAGAGTCCATGAGTGAAAGAAGGGGCTGTGCCAGTGAGGCAGGAAGCATTTCACAGGAGGTGAAAAAGAGATTGACTCTAAATTTACAATTAGCCATCTCTTCTCTCTAGTCTTTTACCCTGGTCATCAATAACAATCACTGGTAATGTTTCTAATTCAGATTAGATCACCTCACCATGAAAAATGGCCAATCTCACTCAAATCTCACTCAAACTCTTTATCATTGGATAAAAGAATATAGAAAAGGCTTCGGACCAAGAGATCAAGAATGTGGGTGCCTGTTGTGACCCCTGTTAGCTATGGAACTTACATGAACTACTTACTGCTCCCACCCTGGCAAGATTTTCTCTCATGCACTTTGAACAAATTAGGAAGAGAGACCACTTCATGGAAAGGGATAGCATGTTTGGTAAATAGAGGGCTGGTGAAAAAGAGGAATGTTGTCAAGGAGAGAGATTGACAGGTGGCTTGATCAATAAACTCAAACATAATACCAACTCTGAGGATAGTGTAGGACTGGGCAGTGTTTCCTTCTGTGACACATACAATTGCTATGTTTTGGAATTGAGGGATGGCATCTAACATCAGCCCCATTACTACTTCATGAGATTCCATTTTTTCATCACTAAAATAAAGATAATTCATAGTCCATGAATTTCATAATCCATACATTTTTCATGACTAGGATTCTTTGAGGCTATCAGTTGTGACTCTATCTGTAGAAGATTATTGCACTATTGTCAAATGGGTCATTTGATCACCTAAGCCTCCATGCACCTCAGACTTTGAGCAACGGTTTAACTTATCCATAGTCTAGGCCAAGTAGACCCTCACTGAGTCCAAAAACATGTATCAGAACATATTAGCACTGATAAAGAAAGTCCATCAAGGGATTTAAGACAGCCACAGCGAGTATCTCAAAGAATATCCAAAAGAGAAAAACCAGTTTTAATGAAAGGAAAAACAATAATCTGGTATAAAAAGGATGTGATAGATAGGTTTATTGGGCCAACATGGCCAATGAACTCATGTGGGATTAATTGAAAGGCAAAGAGATAAATGGCTCAGTGAGCCTTGCCTTCCTTATCTCTTGCACTTTGATGATCAGAGCAGTGTGCTGCTGCCTTAGATGTTTCTCTGCTTCAGCTTCTTAACTATACTATCTGTGGGATACCCAATCCGAGGACTGTGTCGCCATAATTTGAGGTTACTTCAAGACCTGTTTGCCACACTAATAGAATATACATTGCTTAACCTGGAGACTGTCGGACCCTATCATCTGGTTGACTGTTGGTGACCTGCCTTCTTGTTTGCTGCCTGTGCCCAGATTGCTGAATTGCTCTACAAAGGATTCAACTGTCTGCTTCCTTGACTTGCACCCAGAGGCCCTCAAGACCTCAAGGACTGCCAGTTTATTAGTGGTCTCATGGAAGTGAGTTGCATTGAGCCATTTGAACTGCTCTATAGACTAATTAGCTGTTTATTTCTTTTGTTGCATATATATAATCACATAAATATAATCATGTGTTCTGACTTTTTTCTCTAGAGAACACTGTCTAACATAAAGGACCAGATCTAAGTATCAGTCAATAGGGAGAAATGTCAAATGCTTATAATAATGAAATGCTAAGATAAGGATTAGATAATTCTTCACGTCTATGCATTATGCTGGATAGACAAAGAGGTGGGGTGGCATAGGCATGGGCACAGTGCGGCTTTTTTCCAGAATTTCTCACCATGGACTGTCAAATTATAAGGCAACTGTTTTTATATGAGGGTCTCTAGTCTTTTTCTTGTCTTTTTTTATGGCTGATAAATTTTTTATTACAACAATCATCTGACAAAACTGGCTCAGAACACAAATAAACCACATTGATTGAAAGACATAACCACACCCCCTCCCACCGCTTACAAATCTCTGAACAATGCAACTAACTGATTAAGAAACAAAACCAAGATCCGCAAAAGTCTAGGCAAAGCACAACCTTTTTTTCTTTATCTTTGGGGCATATGGCAAAAATCTGATGTACCAATAGAAATGAGAATGTTTGGGTGTTCCCTAACTGTCAGAATGGCTACAGGATCCAGGTTCTGTTTGGTTGTTGTTCTTTGTTGTTGTTCTATAGGTACACATTTATGAAGTTCTATCTATATTATTAGGTAGTTATTTGGCTTCTATAACTCATTCAATTCACTGTAAATTGATATACTCCACAGGTTAGAGAACTTCCTAACCTAAATATAATATGATTTAGTATGACTTTTCCAGAAGGATAGACTATCCACCACACCCTACCAAGATATAGAAGGCTAAATATCAAATTATTAATAAAGATACAGTTAATGGAGGCTATTGTAAGTCTATTCTCTTATGTCAGTCAGCACTAAAGTGACAGCTTCTGTGTTGCTGATTTGCTGGAAACTATTTCACTGGTTTTATAAATTCTTTCTTGAGGAACATCTTTCAGGAGAGCTTCCTGACTAAGACAGATGAGAAAGAAGTTCCTGGCAATCTGCTTCTAAAACAACAGGACTATAGAAATCTACGAAGCGTTGAAGCACATCTCCTGACATAGTGCCAAAAGATGAGCTCTTCTTCCCGTGCAAGGCACTCGAGATATGACAGGGCACTATTGTCTGCCTCCTCAAACAGCGCCATCTTTAATCAAGTGAAGTAAAGCTTGTTGGGAACTTTGGTTGCTGATGTGGCACAGCAAGTTAGAGGAAACAGCTCCAATCATCCGTTAATCATTGAAATGCAGAACAGGTAAAAATATGCATCTGAGAGGAAAGTCAGAAAATGAAATGGTAAACTTACACATCAATATTCTAGACCATAAAGAGCTGCCTTGGACAGGAATCCGCCAGTTGAATCAATCAATCAATCACACGATCTACTGTGTTAGTAATGACAACGTGAAGACGTATGAGACACAGTCATCACCATAAAATAGTTCAAGTTCAATGAAACATTTGGAATACAATGCTATCTGTGATATGATAATATCTGTGCACCTATGAAGAAAACCAGTTAATATGACTAGCATTTATATTTATATAACAGCCACTAATATCAAAGAAGAAATGATTGAATAATTTTCTCAATTTCTGTAGCTTGAAATTGAGCAAGTATACAATCAAGATGTATAGATAATCATTAATGATTGGAATGTAAAATTGAAAATAAGTGGGAAATATACATAGTTTGATAATATGATCTTGATGACAGAAATATCACCCAAAATTGAATGATAGAGTTTTGTAAGACCAACTACCTATTCAAGGAAAACTACAATTTTTCTTTCTAGCAGCATAAACAGCAAGAAGTTCAAGCTTTAAAGAAAGCATTGACTAACACTAAAAAAGATTAAAAAGCTACATAAAATGATGTGATTCCAATTGAGATGTTTCAATGAAGAGATGCAATGTGGAAAATATTCACTTGTATATGCCAAGTAATTTTATAAACAGTTACCTGGCCAATGACTGGAAGAAATCTATATTTGTGCCTATTCCAAAGAAAAGCAATCCAAAAGAATGGAAAAAGTATTGGAAAGTATCATTACTATCAACTAACAGCTTCCCAAAGAACATTCAAAAATGGCTGCTGCAGTACATCAATAGAACATAAATTCAAGCCAGATTTAGAATACTATGTGAAGTAAGAAATACTGTGGCTGATGGATTTTGGATAAAAGCAAGTCTTTGAGGAAAAACATGTTTACTTGTATTTTAAGAACTATGAATAGGCTATCAGCTGAATGGATAGTAAACTTTTGATAAAATTGCAAAAAATGTGAATACCAAAACACTTAATTCTGTCCACGAGGAGCCTAGACATAAAAGAAAGGGCAGTTATTCTAACAGGAAAAGGGCATAGTGTACAGATTAGAGTAAGAAAGAGTGTGCAACAGGGTTGTATACTTTCACTCTATCTATCCCAACTGCGATCTGAGCAAACAATCCTGGAAGCTGGCCACGGTGAAGAATAGAGGACCAGGATTGAATGGAATCTGATTAACAACCTGCAACTTACACCTGACATACTTTGCTTGCTGAAAGTCACCAGAACTTGAAAAGCTTACTATTGATGGTCAAAGACTATAACCTTTGATATGGATTACACCTCAACATAATAAAACAGAATTTCTTATAACTTGCCCAAAAAACAATATTATGAGACACGGAATAAAGAGAGAAAGAGTCAAGAGTTTCATGGTATTGGAGGTACAATCACCAGCAGTTAAGCAGCCAATGATACAATTCACTGAACAAATACACTGCAAAAGACCTCTTTAAAGTGCAAAAAGGAAAGATGTGTTGAAGCGTTTGTATGTTGAATGAAATGAATCAACCTATAAAGGACCAATTATTGCCTGAAGTCCCTTCTATGAAAAGTGATGGAAGGTCTCCTCACAGAAAGACATTTTATTTGACGGTTATTAGCAGGAATGGAAAGACAAGGCAAATGTGAAACTCAGACTTTTGTCAGGTTGGTTGTGCCAAGATTCTCAGTAAGAACTACTCCATAATATGACCTAACAAAATATAAACAATTCCATGATGTGATCTTCTGCGGATAGAAAGTAGTTGCAAGAGGATTCATAAGGAATAGATTCTCCTTGCTCAGGTCACAGCAACCCATGCCATTGAAAGGAAGTCTTCTCAGGGTGTGATCTCCTATTTTAGCAAACTCTGTGGGAAACCCAGCCCCTTTGCTGTCCTGGGACCTGTATTTGGTTCATCAACCTCTGGTTCTTTAGACTTGAATCATTGGCCAACAGTATTGCTTGCAAACCCTGGAAGCTATCAGTGACCTCTAATATCACCTTCCTTGGAATTATCTGCCTTTGCTTACAATAGCAGAGGTTCTTTCTTTTCCTGGTGTGTCTTTCTGTTTCTTGGTCTCAGCCTCAACACATCTGTGAAACAGGGAAACTTCTGGCCTAACATCTTTTCCAATAACTCGAATATGACTAGACTTATTCCCTTGATGCTATAATGGTGTGAGCAAACTTCTTGATAGAAATTCTGATTTCTATATAAATGTCACTGGTTTTGCTTCTGTAGTGAATGCTGCATAACATATTTGGCATCAGGAGTGGTTATAGGAAAATCTTATAGAATCTTAAGGATGAATTCTATAAACTGGATCTCACTTATGATTAGTCCTCAAGATACATATAACTATGCCTCTGCCTCTGTACATACAGAGAAGCCTGCTACTGTCAGCAAAGCTTGCTACTGTACATACAGAGAAGCCTGCTACTGTCAGCAAAGCTACTGCTACTTACCATGACATGATGTGGTAACATTCTCTAAGTGTCAGACTTGCACTGGTATACCATAGTAGGAAAGAACCAAGGGCTTAGGGAAATTGGGAACTAATCCCTAAAATCTATGTAAAATGCATACTTCAATTAAAAAATAGACAAGTGATTAAAAAGTGGAAAGGGTTCTCCAAAGGTGAAATTTGTATCAGGCTGGGTTGTCTAGAGAAACAAAACTAGAGACTCATACACGTATAACATATAACTTCATATCAAGAAGTAATTTTTCTATCAAGAAGGCAGCTCAGCCCAGTTCAACTTAGGTCAAAGGATCCCACACTAGGTGGAGGCTTCTTCAGAATCACATGGCAGGTCAATGTTGCATAAAAAGTGAAGTGGGAAGTAGGGAAATCACAGGTCAGCGACTGCAGAGTACTGCAGGTCCAAGATTAGTGGTACATTTTCAGGGCACTGATAGCTCTCCAGGTCAGTGACCCACATGAGGCCACCCCTGGAGGCAGACACGGAGTCCCGGCAAGCTGGGAAAGTGAAAACTCAGAAATAAAAATCCCTAGTGTTTCTCAGATAAAAAGACCACACCTAAGGAGGCTGTGACCTGATTGCTAGGTTGGACTCTATCCCTACACCTTCATTCAGGTTCAAGATGACATAAACACTAACTACCAGAGCATCCAAATGGACAGCACTTACATGGGAAAAAAATGCTTAGGGTAACAAGCTAAGCTACAAATCCAACCACTATAAAATATCACCTTTCAATGGTAATGACAGACAGCCAAGTTAAACAAGCAGACAAACAAAAAATAGAATTGCTGAAGAAGCTGCAGAAAGATTGGAATTATTATACATTGATATCAATCCCTGACAAGTAATAAGGTGCTACCTTGAACAGCCGGGAATAGAAATTCTATACAATCCAACAGTCATTCTTCTGGGGATTTTAGAAATATATCTGAAAGAAGTAATAAGAGGAACTGACTATATATTCTATGAGTGATAGCAGGAATAGACATATGCACACTCATGTTCATCTCAGCATTTGTAAGAATAAGAAGATGGAAACAAGGGCTCCTCGGTAGAAGAATGGCCAAATAAATGTTGTTATAGATGCACACTGGAATAATATGCATTGCCAGAAAACAATGAAGATATTAAAAAGCTTCTCATGACATGAATGGACCTGAAGAATATTATCCTTTGGGAAATTAGCCAATCATAAAAAGATAAATATTAGATGATATCCTTGATATAAGGGGGGGAAACAAGATAAAATTTCAAACCAAAGAGAATAGTCTTTGCAGCTTGCCAGACAGAGGAGGCCATGGAGGAAAAATAAAGCAATGGGTTCAATGGCTCATGAATGTTGGCTTTGTTGAAGGGGAAGATGGTGATCCATCGGAGGGAGAAGAAACATCAGGAGGAGGGTGAGGTAAGCTGTCACAGGATTTGATTCATAGTTTGACTATGGAATACAAAGTGAATTCTGGAAGGTCAGCTCCCATTTAAGTTTAAGTAATAAAAAAAGAAATTGACCCATTAGTGGGGATTTATCAGGACAGACTCAGAGACTCATACATGGTTTGCCCAGTGAATACCTTATAGTCACAAAAAAAGGAACACATTTATGACGGGAATTCCAGCAATTTTGAAGGCTACTGTGATTTCTTTTTAATGCAAACCAGGTTTGACAGTGGGAATTACCCTAATTTAATGAAGACACTTAACCACAATGGAACTAATTAGGTCCCGTGTAGGCAAGGGCAAAGTGGCAGTCCTTAATTGAGAGAGGAGGTGGCATGGTCACTATAATGAATAGAGGAATCGAAGAAGTAGTAATCACAGTAGCCGGACTTGTATGAACTTCTGGCATTGGCTACTTAGGCAGTATGTTCCAAAGAGTAAATATATGAGAAACTTGTTATATGTTTACGTGACCTGTACAAGGGGAGAAATCCTAGGTCAAATGAATGGCAGACATCAGTGAATCATTAAAATAGAAACTCATGACCCTTCAATGAATTCCCATATTTGAGCAAGTTTCTTTTAGGACAGATGACATTACACCATCAAAAGTCTATACTGTTAATCTTTCTTCCTCCTTCTCTGAAGGTCTGAGGTGTTTTTTTTTTATAGGAATAACTCCATTTGGTGAAAAGGAAATAATCAGACATTGGGGAGATTACTGAACACTGGCTTAGAACAGACATTAATTCCAGGAGACACACAAACTTTTGAAGACCCACCAGTCAAAGTCAGGGCACATAGAGGTCAAGTTATTAATGGATTCTTAGCTCTGTGACCCGAGACCCATCTTGTAGTAATTTTTCCAGTTTCAGAATGCATAATTGGAGTAGACACACTCAGAAACTGGCAAAACTCTGATATTAGATGACAGGAAAATCCAAGTGGGAGCCATTAGAACTGGCTTTACCTAGGGGAAGTGTGAACCAAAGCATTCTGCATTCATGGATGGATTGCAAAGATGAATGCCTCCATTAAGGACTTGAAGTATGCAGGGGTGGTGATACTCACTATATCCTCATTTATTTGGCCTGTGAAAGAAAGTGATGGATCTTAGAGAATGACAACGGTTTATCATAAACTTAACCAGGAGATGACTCCAATTGTAGCAGCTTTTTCAGATGTGATTTCATTGCTTAAGCAAACTAGTACTTTTCTTGGTGTCTGGTATACAGCTATTGACCAGGCCAATGTCTTTTTTTCAATCATGGTTTTAAAGGAAAACCAGAGGTAGTTTGCTTTCATGGTAAAAGATAACTATATATTTCCAGTGCTCTCTCTCAGAGTGATATCAACTCTCCAGCACTATGTCATAATTTAGTTGTGGGGAACTTGCTTGCCTTTCCCTTCCACAAAAGGTCACAGTGGTCCATAAAATTGATGGCATTATGCTGGTTAGATCTACTATAAAAGGAAGATCAATGAGGCTTGACATACTGATAAAACATCTGCCAATTAGAGAGTGGACAATGATTCCAACATACATTCAGGTACCTTTCACCTCAGTGAAATTTCTAAGGATCCAGTAGTGTAGGGCATGTTGAGCTCTTCTTGCCCGAGTCAATGATAAGTTACACTATCTGACCACTTTGACAACTAACATGGAGGCACAATGCCTCATGGACCTCTTTGGGTTTTGAAAGTAAGTATCTCTCATTTGATTTTGGAAGTGCTGCTGAATGGAGGCCATAACAGGCTGTCCTGAAAGATGACCTGCCATTTGGGTCACATGATCCAGTTGATTCAATAGTGCTTAGAGTGGCAATAGTAAATAAAGATGCAGTTTAGAATCGTTGGCAAGCCCCAGTTGGTGAATCACAGCATAGAACCTTAGGACTTGAGATAAAAGCTCTGCTGTCCTCTGTAGACAACTATTCTTTTAAGAAACAGCATTTGACTTTTTATTGTCACTAAATGCCTCACCATGGCTCACCGAGTCACCATTCTGCCTGAGCTGCCCATTAGCAGAATCAAAAGTCAGATATACAAAGCATCATGGGGATTTCCTTATGATCAGTTGACTGAGGAAGAGAAAACTCTAGTTTGGTTTACAGATGGTTCTGCATGCTATAAAGTTATCATTGGAAAGTGGACAACAGCAACACTATAATCCATTTTTGGAAACTCCAAGAAAGACAGTGTGAAGAGAACTTCTTTCAGTGAGCAGAACTTCAGATAATGGGTCAGGTTGTTACTTTTATTGAAAGGAGAAATGGTCAAATGTGCAACTCTATGTTGATTCGTGGGCTATGGTTCATGATTTGGATAGCCAGGAATTTGGAAGCAGTGTGTTTGGAAAATTGATAATAAGACAATGTGGGGAGGAGATATGTGGATAGATCTCTTTGAATGGGGATAAAAAGTATGCTTTTCAGATGATCAATTCTGTAGAAGAGGATTTTAACAAGAAAGTGGCTAGGACAACACAGACAATGGAAGTCAGTCATCTTCTTTCTCCATACCAATCCTGCCATTAACCTGTCATGGAGTCATGAACAAAGTAACCATGTTGGCAGGGATCAAAGTAGCGCTGGTATCAGCAACAGTCGTCCATTCACCAAGGCTAACTTGGATCCTGCCAGTATTGATCGTCTAATCTGCCAGCAGCAGACAGCAACACTGAATCCAAGCTAGGAGACCATTTCTCAGGGGTATTGTAATAGGTAGGTTTTTTGTGCCTATGTGGTCAAGATTGGTAGGATTGTTTGTTCCAGCATGGCCGAATAACACATGTGAGATTAATTAAAGGGTGGAAATATAAATGTTTCAGCAAGTCTTGCCTTTCTCTTTCTTGCTCTTGGAACTTCAGACCAGTGTTCAGCCAATTGCCTTGTTTGTTTTGTACCTCCATTTGCAAGCTACACTCACTACCCCTGGGAAACCTAATCTGTGAACTGTGTCACTGTAAGTTAAGGTTCCTTCAAGCCCTACTTCACCTTGCTACTGGAATATACATCTCTTGAGCTGGGGCCCATTGGGCCTTGTCATCGAGATGACTGTTGGTGACTTGCCTTACTGTTTGCTGCCTGTGGCCAGATAGCCTAAATTGCTCTACAGAGGACTACCTGGAAATCTGCATGACCTGAAGAACTGCCAATATATTAGCTATCTCATGGAAGTGAGTTATACCTAACTATTAATATTGCTTTATAGATTAATTGTTTATTTTTTATGTTATATATATATATATATATATATATATATATATATATATAAACTTACTAGTGTCCTGGCTTTGTTTCTCTAGAGAACTCTAACACAGGTGTCAACCAGCAAACTGGTGCCAGGTTGATTAGACAAGGTCATTTCCAGCAGGGAAAGGACACCATTTTATTCCTAATGAAACTGACACTTCATTTGAATATAGATTTGTAATTTCTACATACAAAGTTTCTTCTCAAACTACCATCCATTGACTTATTGAATGCCTTATCTGCCAAGATCAGGTGCCCTGGTGGTTAGGAATTTAGTGGTTGTGAATTGGGCTGCTAATTGCAAGGTCAGCAGTTAAAAATCGCCAGTTGTTCAACAGAAGAAAAATTAGACTTTCTACTTCTGTGAAGAGATACCATCTCAAAACCTCATTGAGGACATCACATTCTGTCCTATAATAGGGTCAATAAAAATCAGTGTCAACTGCATGGCAGTGAGTTTAATATCTACCAGCATGGATTCTCACACAAAATTACCTCAAATCTAGGGACTCACTTTACATTGAAAGAGGTGTGGTAATGGGCCCAGGCTCATGGAATTTCCTTGCATTACTGTGTTCTCCACCATTCTGAAGCAGCTGGATTGATAGAGTGGTTGGATGACCTTCTAAAGCAGGGGCTCTCAACCTGTGAATTGCAACTCCTTTAGAAGTCGTGTGACCCTTTCTCAGGGTTTGCCTAAGACCATCAGAAAACACATATTTTGATGGTCATAGGAATAGAGACACCACTGTATCCATCTTCAGATGGTCAAACCACATGCAGATATGTCCACATATGAGTACCCCCTGTGAAGACTATTACCCATACTACACCTTGCTTCAAAACAAAATTTAATTTACTTGTAATTAAAAATAAATATTTCACAATATATGATTTTGTGATTAATCACGATGTTCTAATTATGTTCAATTTGTAGCAATGAAAATAAATCCTGCATATCAGATATTTACCTTATGATTCATAACAGTAGCAAGATTACAGTTATGAAATAACAATGAAAATAATTTTATGACTGGGGGTCACCATAACATGAAGAACTGTATTAAAGAGTCACGGAATTAAGAAGGTTGAGAACCGCTGTTCTAAAGACACAATTATATCACCAACTCAGTGATGATGCTTTTCAGGATGGGACCAATGTTTGGAAAGAGACTCTATGTGCTCTAAACTAGCATCCAATATATGGTGCCATTTCTCCAATAGCCAGGAATTATGGGTTCAGGAACAAAGTGATGGAAATGAGAGTGGTATCACACACCATTACTCCTGTTATTGACCATTATTATAATGGTAGTGGCATAACATAGCATTTTGGTAGTAGATACTCTGCAGCACATATTTGTTGAGTATCTTATATCTCATATATCCCTTTTTACTATTTTAATAAGAACATTCTTTCTTACTCAATTTCCAACTACCTTTTGTTTCTATGACAGGTAAGGCTTTGTGTCAACTTTGTTGGACCAGGAGTCTAAGTGGTTTGTCAGTTAACCCCCTATAATGTGAGACCACACAATGTAATCAACTCTAAATGGGATCTGCTAGGAGTACCCAATTTGTTATAAGATTAGGGTAGAGTATTAGACCCTTACTCAAGTCACATCCTGGTTGTCATTGAAAGGAAGTCCCCTCAAGGGGGTAACCTGCTTCCAATATAACTGGAAACTGTGGGAAATATTGTTTGGCTTTTCCTGGCACTAGAAGCTGCATCTGGTTAATGCATCTCTGGTTCTTTGGGCTTGAGTCAATGGCATGTCATGTTACTTGCTGATCCAGGGAGTCATGTCTGAGCTATTTTCAAAGGGCTCTTCAAACAGAAAAAGAGCATAAACTAAACAATGATTAATTTTAAAGAACAGATTTATGAAAGCAAGATGTCTAGTTGTGTATTTTTTTAGTGCAATCATTCAAATCCTGTGAGTGGA
Organism: Nesogale talazaci; assembly: GCA_004026705.1. Classification (NCBI taxonomy): domain Eukaryota; kingdom Metazoa; phylum Chordata; class Mammalia; order Afrosoricida; family Tenrecidae; genus Nesogale; species Nesogale talazaci. Next base: position 39,708 of record PVJH01011978.1, on the reverse strand, counting down.
CACCACTAGTCTTTTACTGGTTGGAAAGAGTTACTCACAAGGACAGCTAGACATTTTAAGCATCCTTTTCTAAAGCAATATGGATGATGTGTTTGATTGCATTTAGGAGTTCAAAACAAATTGAAACGGACATGGAGTCAATTCCAACTCCGGGCAATTCTCTAGAATGAAATAGAACTGCCTCTATAGGTTTCTGAGACTAACTCTTCATGGGAGAATAATTCTTCATCTTTTCTCCAAAAGAATTTGTTTTGAACTTTGCAGTTAACAGCTCAATGTGTGACCCACTATGCCACCAGGGTATACCTTTATAGCAGAGTGGACGTTTTTAAAACAATCCAATCCAAATCAAAACCCATTGCCAATGGGTCAATTCCAACTATGGCTCCATATGTGTCAGAGTAGAATTGCACTCTATATAGATTACATTCCTGTGACATTTCAAAAGAAGATCAGTAGCCTCTTCTGAGTCAGCTTTGGGTGAATTTGAATTGCCAGTCTTTTAGTTCATAACCCAGTATTTGACCATTGACATCACTCAGGATTTTCTTCAATAGTCAAAGAAGGTATACAGAGAAATTAAACTATACTAGCATCAGGATGGTGGAAGGAGATGAACTAGTGTTGGAAAAAATTATTTAAATTACCGGGAAATGCCAGAAACTTCTAGAAGAATAAGCAAATTTGTTTTGAAGAAAGTAAAACCAGAAAACTCAGTAGAAGTGAGGATGAAAAGATTTTGTCTAATATACTTTGGCCATATTATCACGAGAGACCATTCTATAGAAAAGAACACCAAGCTGGATTGACAGAGTTACTGCAATAAGGGTCTCCAACATCGCAACAATAATGAGGATCACACACAAGAGACAGTGTTTCTTGCTCTATTCTAGAAGGTAGCTATGGGTGACAGCAACCACAGGGCACATAGCAGCAGTGGTACAGGGCAAAAGGGGTGTAGTTTAAAGAAACAAATCAGGATTTAATTGGTAGTTATAAGTGGATATCTAAAGACAGGGGGTTACTGAAAAGTCCAGATTCCTGCTTGGGAATCTGAGCAGATAGTTATGCTGCAAATTGGGATAAACAATTCAGAAGAAAGAACAGGAAGCTTTGAGGCTGGATTCAAAGTTGGATTCAACTTTGAACACAAAGGATGTGAAGCAGATGGTTCCTGGGAGACATCCAATGGCTCTCTCAGACAGTTGACGATGTGGGTATAGAATTCATGGCCTAAAAATAGAGGCTTTGAAGTTAATACACAAATTGTACTCGTGAAAAAGTTGTTCATGGACCAAGAGGTCAAAATTTCATCAGAACAAGGATACACTGGGTGGTTTAAAATCAGGAAAGGTGTGAATCTTTTATCATACTTATTCAATACTTATGCTGAAAAGATACGTGAGAAAACGGAATGTTTGAGAAAGAATGAGGCATCAATATCAGAGGAAAGTTTATTTAAAACATGGTGTGGTGGGTTACTTGTTGACTTGCTAACTACAAGGTCAACAGCTTGAAAAAACCAGCCAGTCCATCGGAGAGGGAGACATTACACTTCCATGAAGAAATACAGTCTCTAACTTATATTGTCACTATGAGTCAGAATAGATTTCCTAGCAGTGAGTTTGAGGCTTTTTTTAGTGTTATGCAGATGACAAAATCTTGCTTGCTGAAAGTGAGGAGGACTTAAAGCATTTGCTGATGATCAAGCATTACAGCATTTGGTATGGATTGCATTTCAATGTAAAGAAAACAACAATCCTCAAAGCAGCACCAATATACAACATCATGATAAACAGAGAAAATAATGATGCTGTCAAAGATTTCATTTTGCCTGGATGCACAAGCAATGGTTCTGGAAGCAGCAGACAAGGAATCAAATAATTTATTGCATTAGGCAAGTCTGCTCCATGAGACCTCTTGAAGTGCTGAGGAATAGGATGGTACTTTGAGGATTGTGTTAACTAGAGAATCAAATCCAGAGACACTCATATATGTGAATTAGACAGCTTTATGTCAAGAACTAATTATATATCAAGCTCACATCCCAGCCCAGTCCTGCTCCAGTCCGTACATCTGATACTAGTCCATTAGTCCCTCTTCAAACTCATGCATGCAATGATGCAAAATGCTGGCAGGTCACAGGCCAGTGAGTGCAAAGTCTTGCAGATCCAATGGAGGTGGATGCATTTCCAGAGCGCCTGCAGGTTTCAACGACATGACTCATCAGCAAAAAGATGAAGCAGAGAGAGAGAGAGAGAGAGAGAGAGAGAGAGAGAGAGAGAGATCCCAGGATCCTCTTTATGAAAAGGTTACACAAAACCAAGAGGTACTATCAGGCTGTAGCCTGATTGACATGCTAAACTCCACCCGTTAGTTGACATATTATGTAACTACCACACAAGGTAAGGTGCATCTGACCAAAGCCATAGTATTTTCAATCACCTCATATGAATATAAGTTAGAAATGGAATAAGGGAAACCATAGAATATTAGATGCATATGAATCACATTCTGGCAAAAAAAGAACATTGAGATTACCATGGCTTTCAAAGAGAACAAACAAGTCTGTCTTGGTAGAAGTGTGGTCAACCTGTTTGGAAGAGAGAATGACACTTCATCTCATGTACTTCCTACATGTTATCAGGAGACGAGTCTCTGGAGAAACACATGTTTGGTAAAGTGGAAAGGTAGCAGAAAAAAAGGTAGATCCTTGATAAGATCATTCAACACATGAAGTGCAATATGGGCTCAAATACAACAGAAATTGTAAGGGTAGCACAAGACTGGGTGAGCAGAGGTTCATTCTCTTGTTCATAGGGCCACTGTGAGTTGGACCTGACTTGATGGTATTTAATAAAAACAACATCATACAAATTCAATTTGCAACAATGAACAGGTAGAATGTACAGAATGGGAAGTAAAGTAAGGGTCAAGTCCAAACAAACCAATCTTTTAAGAGGCCTACTGAAGGTTCACTTGGAAAAAGTGGAAGAAAAGTTTCAGGATGAAAGAAGCAACCCATTGTGTCACTTGTTGAATAGGTCATCTAGTGCTGCTATGACCCAAATACCACAAGTAAATGCATGTAGCAAGACAAAATTTACTCTCTCCCAATGCAGGAGGCATGAAGTCCAAGTTCAGGACACTGGACCAAGAGACAGGCATTCTCTCACTATTGGCTCTGGAGGAAGGTCCTAGTCTTTTTTCAGCACCTTTGGCTCTGGTCTCACTTGGATATCTCCACATGTCATGGTATAAATCTTCTCCTGGATTGAGAAGGTTCCCAATGCAGAAGACCTAAGTCCAAAGGAAATGTTCTGCTGTCTTAGTGATACTCTTCACTTTCTACCCACTTGCTGAAGCTCCTTTATATCTCAAAACAGACTGACTGAAGCTCTAATCTGCTCCTGCAGCTAGTGTCCTGCCTCCTGATTACAATTACCTTTAATCTGTCCTCACTAACATAACAGAGACTAGGATTTATCACATTGAGATTAATTACATAAACTCACAAATTTGAGCATAGCTATATATTGACAATCATGGTCTAGTAGAGATTCACATACTTTTGAGGGAGACAATTCAATTCATGATACCAGTTACTGAGATGGGGGACTTGAATATATTCAAAGAAAGTGACATGCGGTATCACTATGTAGACCATAATTATTTCTGACAATAATAAGAGCAATTTCAATGAAACAGTGAGACTAGAAACCAGATTGCAGTTGATTCAGGTGTGAATGTGAGGTAGTAAAGTGGGATCCCTGATGTGGTTTACTGATTTAAGAAGTGTGGATGAGAACAGAAGGAGCAAGGTATCATGATCGTTAGAGAAATATTACATTTTAAACTTATTTTATTCTTATTCCTTAATGAAAACAATGTTCATGTTTGTAGATAGAGAGGGGCAAGTAGACAGAAGGAAAGAAGCTGTTGATGATACAGGAAAAAGAAGGAAGACATTAATGAACCATAGTTTCAGAAGATATGGAAGTGGGATGTGAAATCAATGGAAATTGTCGAGAAACCTGCAGTTATCTGGGAAAGAGCATTATCATCTGAGAACTGAAGGGAAGAGCTCTTTTTCGCTATCTATGATGGTTAGCCTGAAGAGTGATTGAGATTAAGAAGAACCATGAGTGGAGATGGGAAATGCAACTTAGTACATGCCATCAAACTGCCATTATATACGAGAGTGGTCACCCAAAAGAGTTCTCTCCCATTTTCTTTTGCCTGAATAAAATATGCTTCCTGGGTTCCCAAAAACTTTGCTACCAGAAAGTTCTAAGGAGTGTCTAATTTCTCAGTCTTCTGTTGTGATTTAATCTCTGCTCATTCCTGTCTCTTACTTAGAAGAAAAATGACACCTTCAGCTGTGGTGTGTCCATATACTACAGAGGAGCATTGTGTTCCAAGTGCAGAAATAGAAATAAACACATAAACAAACAAAAGGCTTGAATGCCAACTGAGCATTCCCTTTTCAGTGATGTTAATCTCCTCCCCCCAGTCCAGAACTTTCAAACTTCAGCCCAGTGGTTCCATTAGAAATGATTCTGTAAGCATTGGTAGCTGTAGGAGAATTTTGTTTCTTAGGGTAGAAATACTTTGTCACAGGCCCAGCTGGCTCTGCCTGCCTGCCTTGACTTCATTAGTGGTTGTTATGCTTGAGACGTCCTGCTCCCTAGTCAAAAAGACTCAGCAGAAAGAAGATCACTGTCCATGGTTGTATATTTGCAGCATCTAATATTTGTGAAATTGTTCAGTATGAAGCTTAGGAAATCATTTAAATATCATGCGTGGCATTTATATTTTATGTTAACTTGAATTTTTATGAAAGTACAAGGGAGAGCACCTCTCCCCACTTGCCAGAAGATGAAAGCCCAAATTGCCAGTCTCATCCTAATATGATGATGATCCCCCTTTAGAGGTGTGGTCTTCTCAAAAAGGAGAAACTCGGGACTGCCCTCTCTGCCCCTTTGCCCTCCTTCCTGCTGGGACCCTGTGCTTGCCTACAGGATCAGCCCTAGTTGGGTTGTCCAACCCTGCGAACTCTCAGCCCCGTACCATGTTTACACCCATCTTGATCCAGGAAATGCTGCTGCCACAGCTTGTGATCTTCCTGCATGCAGTCTCTTTCACCTTTATAAGTCATCAGCCTGCAGCTATCTGACTCTGAAGACGGCTCCTTCTAGTGCTGGACTCTTGGACATAATTTGGACTAGCCTGGGTGTTTCCTGATATGAACTTAATTATTAATATAAAATCCCTTCTGATACATATATGAATGTCACTGGCTTCTCTAGACAACCCAGCCTGATATACCATGTAAATCTACTTATTATGTTTGTTGATGCTCTTGTTGTTACTGCTGTTCATATTCCCATCAGGACCAAACTCTATGCTATTCATCGAGTGGAAAATCAATTCATAATTCACAGACTAATTGCTGTGCTCTAGAAATAGCTCAAAGAAAGGATTCAGGGATGACTGGATCCCTCAGATGTAGTGAAATTAATAAGGAACTTGGAATTAGATATACCTGGTTTTGAATTAAATGATCATCACAAATTATATTTTCAACACTCGTATTTCTCCTCTGTCAAACGGATATGTTACTACTACCTCAGAGAACTAATGTAAGAAGTAAAATTACATGTATGAATATTCATTGCCAGCACACATCGCTTAAACAAAATTTTTCTCCTCCCCCCACCCCCAATTCCCTTCTTCCTGGAGAAAGTAGTGCAGGACATGTTTACATAATTTTGACTGCATTTAACATTTCTTAAATCATACTCTTTGTTGTAAGGGCCCTTGGTGGTCTGGCAGGTCACATGCTGGGGTGCTGACTATAAGGGCAGCCATTCCAATTCATCAGTCACCCAGAGGGATAAAAAATGACCTTGTGAGCTCTTGTAAAAAGTTGCAACCTGGGAAATGCACAGAGAGAGCTCTGCTCGGTCCTCATGAGTGGCCGTGAATTTTCATCAATTAGATGAAAAGATTTTATAGGTGCATTTTAATGCTCTCCCCTTTCTCTTACATTGCCACCTACCTCTTATAATCACTAAAGAATTAGGTCATAGGACAAGTTACCAAATTTGAATTGGGAAAACATTTTTTGTTCCTAGAATTAGCCCAGTTTTGTTTGTGTGTTTTAAAGAAGTTATTTTTCTAGGTACTTTTAATTTTGTGAATTTATTGCATCAAAAGTATAGAGAATTTTCTGCTTCTATACAGTTACTGGTATGAGTAATATCCTGCATTCATGTGGTGGGTTTGTTACTAGTAATGATAAATTATTCCAAAGTTAAGACTAGATGCTTGCATTATACACTGTTGCATGCTTTCCCAACTACATCATGTGCCCACTATGCAACTTTATGCTAAAATTTTCTTCAGACCCAGGAACCCCATTCTGTGCGTCAAGATCCCTTGGTTTTTAAAATATTTAGCCATTTTCTTTGACCTTGAAATTCATGAACACCTTTGTAAATGTGCCCTAGAACAAGAGTGGTGTCCAGGAACCCTTCTGTGGGTGGCCATAGGCCCCAGCAGGACAAATCCAATACCATTAAACAAAGTACGGATGGCTTCCCCTGTGTGCCACCAAATTAAATCCCACACAATAGCTTGCTCAAGGGAATATGTTGATGTCAGCAGAAAAGAGAGACTCAATTATAGTGTCTGACAGGGCAGCTTACTGTTATTTATAATGCACAGGGAAACTAGAAAAAAGAGATGTTCAGGTGTGAAGTGCTGTCTGCTAATTGAACTGTCTTAGCTTCAGGAAGCTGGTTAGAATTCCCAGCCATGACAATACTGGCCAGTACAGTCGTGTTGCTACTGCATCTCTCTCTTTAATTTTCTTTTTCTTACCGCATCTCTTAATGAGAATTTTTTACTCTCCCCTTTGTGGATCTTTGGTAGGAGAGGTTTATTTTCAGAGAGACTTCATCTAGTGTGCAGGTTGCAAAGACAGGAATTATGTACAAATCCTTGCCATCTCAGTCCAGAGGGTAGAACGTTTAAGACCACCTCCTCTACCTCTCAATACACAAAAGAAGTTAGGCTGTAATTAAGATACTGAATATTTGCCTCCTGGAGCAGGGTAAATTTACAACACATTTGATATCATTTTTACTCACAGTCCTTAGTAAATCCTCAAGCAATGCAAACTAATTTTAACTTTGCCATTACCCTCTCACTCAATTATCCTCAAATTCACTCTTGTTCCTTACATTTTAATATAAATACCAGATTCCTTTGCTGCTCACAATCTATCCAGCATAGTTTGTGCATATATGCAGTCCATTAATTCAAAGTTGTCTATGCAAATATTGCAATTAAACAATTCATGTTATGATTGAATAGAGAAATTTTCTCCCATGCAGGATACATGCTTACATGAGAAAATAATGTAGTTGTCTCCATCAAACTGTTCTGTATTGATTAGAACAGTTCCTAGCATCATATATTGGTTAAACGAGTGGATGACTTAACCAGTGCAAAACTTTCCTTGGTAAGATTAATAGATTTAGAACTATGCAACGTTTATTTTTTAAATATGCAACATTTTTGAAACCATAAAAAGTTTGTCTTATCTATAAGTCTTGTTAGATCATCTCATGCAAGATTGTCTCCACAGCACTGATGATTGACAATCAGCAATACTCTCTTACGAATGTCTCTGTGAACTTCAGTTTATTGTGTCTAATTTGATTTTTGAGAAACTCACAGTGTCTAATATGTTCCTATCATGATGTTGCATTGCAAATGTTTTAAATGTTCATGGAGGTTTCCTATCCACTCTGGCTTTATGTTTTCCTGAAATAAGTAGAATTTGTCCTTAAAGAGCATAATAACACTCCAAAAATTGCTAAAGGGTCTGAATAAGCAAGGCTGCATTTGTTTGGAAATATGAACATTAATAAGCAATTCTTTGAATTTCATTTGACAATGGCCATTTTTCCTCTGAGCTTACAGATCTGTTTTCCTCCTTTTCCCTTAGGTCCACAGATAAAATTTCCCCTTGCAAACTTCAGACCAGTATTACTTTCATGTTCTAATCTGTGCACAAATTTTTGAAAGCCAGGAGAAGGTGCTTAGGTGAAGCTATGATCTCAACAACAATCTAGGGAGGATGGGTCACTTATCCTCATTGAGATTGACCAGGCTGTTTTCCAAACTACCAATTTGCTCTCCTTCTTTCTCAAGATAGTTTCAGTGTGACTAAGGAAGACTTGAGAAACCAAGCAAAATGGATACAGCTGACAATCCTGGAACCCATTCTTTTAACAGAAAGGATAAAAAGTAGATCAAATATCCAGGGTAGAAGAAGACTTGATGGAATGAGGAAACAAGGAGTGGTAAACTTCTAGTTGGCACAAAACAACAATTTTCCATTACTCGAACCGTATTCCAGTTAGAGCAGGATACCTGGTTCCATTTGCTGGGATCATTGCTGCAAACACATTTGTGATTGACAAATAGAGAATCTGGAACCAATGATCCTACCCAGGGATGGCCACCATGTTTGTTGCCCTCACACACTGTGGAAGAGCCTCCACTCAGACAGGCACCACTTGATTGATAGCAGAAGATGGACAATGCTTGTTCAGCCTCTTTCCAGCTGCTCTGCAATGTCAGTGAACAAGAGTCTGGTCCACATTATGAACGACTATCAAACTCCAGGGAACACTGATGAGCACACCCGAACTGTCAAAGCAGTAGCCAAAGAATATATCTTCCATTTTGTTTGTATATATTGAAACAGCCACAATATCTGGGTGAAGGAAGCCAACGTGCAATCAACAAAGTAATGCAATAATACTACAATGTTTCTGAGACAACAGAAATCTTCAAAGTATAAACACACACATGCAAAGGCAAAACAGAACAAGGTGGTCCAAGTAAGTGGTTGAAATAAGCAGTGAAAAATAAGGAGCAAAAAATTCTTACATAAAAGAAATGAAATTGTAGATATTTGAGAAAAATTCAAAATGATTATATGTAGATAATTTCAAGGAATTAAGGAAGTGTTCCAGCAAAATCAAAGATGAAGTCCAAGAGCACAAACAAAATATTACAGGAATAAAATATATATAAGTAAATTGAAAAATAAATGGAAAATTTGAGTAAATAAAAAAGGGTAAACAGAAAATTAATAGTAATATTTCAGAAATAAATAACACACTAGAAAGACAAAGAAGTAAAATGGAATTAATAAACAATGAATGAATAAGACTGCAGAAAAATAGCTTCAAAAGAATCCCTTAGAGAACTAGTCTGGGGATAAAAAACGATGAAGACAGCCTGAGAAAGATACAGAGCAGCAGCCAGTGGAAAAGTTTATCTTGTAATTAGAATTATAGGACAGGGAGCGACAAAACAAAAAGTACTATTGTCAAACTTTATTGGAAGAAAACTTCCCTATCATCATGAAAGACAAGAGGATATGCATTCAGGACATTCAATAAGTCTCTGAGAGTTTAGAGCTCAAAAATTTATAACCAAAACACGGTAATCATACCTTCCTTAACCAAAGTTAAAGAATGAATACTAAACTTAGCTCAGGAATAACAAAAAAGTTACCCCAAAATTGGAACTAATAAAACTGAGTTCTGACTTCTTTACAGAACCACAAAGATAAGAAAGTAATGAATGGCATATATAAAACCTTAAAAGAAAGGAGGAAAACAACCCAAGAATGATATGCCCAGTAAAATTGACCCTCAAACACAATGGTAATCCTAGGGCAATCCTCGATAAGCAGAAACTTGTATAAAAAAATAGACCAACTATAAAGAATAGTAAAGAGAAGCATTTGGATTGAAAACCACCAGACATCCAGCAGCGGCTCCACAGGAACAAAGCCTGGACCTCCTACTCACACCACCAAAGGACAATGATGCCCCAAAATCACAACAACAACAAAAAACAAAACAAAAACAGAAAACCACCAGACAACAATAACTAGAAATTTAAGATGTATGCCAATGTCTTCCAGAAATCAACCCTGATTGGGTTATTAGGTACCATCAAGTTGGATCAGATGAATAGTGACGTTAGGAGCGGAAGTACCTAACCAGACAGAAAAAAACTCAATTTCTAAGACAACCCTTGTTTAGGGTTTAACCAAGAACCTCAAATTCCATGGTCTGGTAGACAATCAAAGACTATTTGGAAGCAGGATAACTAGGCCAGCGTCCCACCTCTCCCACTGTCTTTTTAACTCTAAATCAGTGACTGAGCAATTTACAGTCTTCATTTCCCCATTTAAAAATGAAAACAACAAAAAAAAAAGATACCTGTCCTACCCATTGGGGTTAAGATAGGTTCACTTGAGATATACAGGAAAGACATGGCTCTGTGAATATAAAAGAGCTATCCACGTGTAAGCTATTCATATTGCTTATCGTCACTCCAGCTTCACCCTCTAATTTTGTACTCATGGGCATGACACCATAAATAGCGACAGAGCTTTAATGCAATGCAAACACAGACGAGACTCATAGAATTTTTAAACCAAAAAGACTTTAAATATCATTGCTACTATTCATCTCAGATTACAAATATGGCCACACAGACAAAGGCTGAATAATACTGAGTGCTTACACAGTTCTAACTGTTCCGTATTTATTAAGTTATTTAATTATCAAATTATAATCACTACATTTTACAGAAAAAGGAACTTAGAGCTATGCAATGTTCAAGTTTATATTATAGTGGTTAAAAAATCTATCAAGTCACTTTGGATATGTCAGAATAGAACTCTGCTTCATAGGGTTTCCAATGCCCAATTCTTCAGTAGATTACCAAGTCTTTTTTTTTCTTCTTTTGAGGTGCTTCTGTGTGGATTTGCACTTAGCAACACATTGATTCCATAGCAGAACCAGGCTTTAAACCCAGGACATTTCATCTCAAACTCACTTTTCCCACAAAAACACTGAATTGTTACTTGTCAAGTGAGTTGCATGCTTTTTCCCTGTAACCCAGTAGTCAGGGCTCAAATCTGTGAACCAGCAGGGTATGGTATTGATTAAGGCCAGAGTGCAATGCAAGTCCATGTTTAAGACAAGATAATGAGAATGAATTTTGACAAGTAATTTATTTATGGAAGACTTAACTTCCTTTTCTTTGAAATTATTATAAAAATATCATCCTTGGCTCAGTTTCAGTGGTGTAGATGTTGAGCGTGGGACTGCGGCCCACTGGCTTGGCGGTTCAAATCCAGCAGCAGTTCTCCAAGCAAGGCTGGCCATCCCACTCCCACCAGAGAGCAGTGATACCATATATATATATATGTATATGTATATATATATATATATATCATCCTCAAAGTTGATTGAAGTCAAAATATGCCAGATTTTAGCAGTGGCCTGACATATAATTTGCATAGCTATAAGCAGTCATATGGTACCCCTGCTTACAGATGCCACAAGGGTGGGGATGCAGAGACAGATGTTGCCTTCTCTAAAGTGAGCAACATTCAGTCCCTAAGTGAGACACAGAATGGATACACCAGGGGCGGTGTGTATAACAGAGCATATCTGCCAGCTTTTCCTGGTTACAAACAAGAAGTAAATTAGAATTAAAAAAAACTATAGTCAATCAAAACCAGGAGATGCCACTTCACCCTGCCTAGAATGGCTAAGATAAGAAAGATGGAAAACAAGTGTTTATGAGACTGTGAAGAAATTGGAATCCTTCTCTCTTTCTGGAAAAAAAAAAACATGTGAAATAGTGCAGTTCTCTTTGAAGAACATAAAACAGTTTGGCAGTTCTCCAAAAAGTTAAACATAAAACTACAACAAGACCCAAGAATCCCAAACTCAAAGATACATCTAGTGAATGAAAAGCAGAAATGCAAACCCATACATTGACATTCATTGCAGCACTATTCACAACAGTCAGAAGGCAGAAATAACCTAAATGCCCATCAAGAAGTGAGTAAATGAAGAAAGACAAAGCTAGAATGAGAACCTATACTAAAGGATTAGTTATCTGTACTAGTCATAACCTGATCCATTCTGAAACCAAAGTACTAGATAGTGCCCAGCTATCACTATGAAACGCAATAAATGGTGATGGAGAGAATGGACTAAGAATGTAGAACTAAGGCTAGATTCACTAGACCAATACGGAGTAGAAGAATCCTTATGACCACTTTCCCTTGGATAATCTTTAACCTATCTATTGAAAACACACCCACAGCTTGCCTTTCAGCTAAAAAGCATATTGGTCCAAAAATGATATCACTCACAACTGTTGTGCTTCCTTAAAACAGAAAGCATTTCTATGAGACAAGTGGTCAATATTTACTCCAGAGCAAAATTAATAGGATGGAATAGGAAAGGAAAGCAAGATCATTAGAAAGAGAACAAGAATAGACACAGTAAGAATGTTGACGTGTTGTGGAAAATGAAACAAAAGTTACTGAACAATATATAGAGAGTTTATTAAACAGAGACTAATATCCATGTACACTTTCTCCAAAACACAATATAATAATAAACAAGAGAGATATCGAAATCAAACTCACTGTCCTCAAATCAAGGCCCACTTAAGGGCAACCCTATAGGATGGGATAGAACTGTGCCTGTGGGTCTTTGAGACTGTAACTGCTTACGAGAGGCAGCCCAAGATGTTAGCCCCAGTGCCACCTGAAGGCCTAAACAAAACGAACAATATGCATTATGTACATCTGCTCAGTCGTAAAGAGAAATTAAGTTCTGATGTCTGCTAAAGCATAGAAAACTAAGTAAAAAATATAACTGCACTTTTATTACATATGCAAATGTGCAGAGATGACCCTATTTATCCCGGGTGGGAGGAAAGTTGAAAGGAGCAGTCATTTGTTATATGCACTGAGTTTCTGATAATAGATGCAACAAGATAATATAACCATGGTATGTGCACACATAAACACACACAGGGCTTCAAAAATTCCATTGACAAATAAAATCAAAAGATAATGGCATATGGAATTGCATATGAATTTTATAAAGCCCCCTTTTTATGCCATACACAGGTCTCATAGCAAAAGGAGAAGGAAAACAGGTGTGTCCTATTTTCGAGGTCACATTACAAATTCAAGTTGCGACCTTCAATGGTAAACAATGACTAAATCCATAAACAAATGGTAGTCAAGAAAGCCTAACCTGGCCTGTTCTCATTATGGCACTCCATCCAGTCCCTCTCTCTAAATTGGGAGTCAATTGGAAAAGTGTTACCGCTCCCAATGTAACTCAGGGTGATAATGCATCCTGGGTGACCTACCTACACATTTACACTCTATGCACATGCTTGACTGTTCAGTCAGCTCTAGAAAACATAAACTATACCTTCAAGGTTCTGGACTAGGGAAGAGCCTGATTGCTCCTCTCAAGGGAGCTCTAAAGATATGCAAACTTTGCAATTGCTTCTGCCTACTCAAATGTTTCTTTTCCTCTGTTAATAACTCGACAGACATCTTGTCCCTGTTTGATAAATAAGCTTCTCTATTTATTCAGGATATTGAATTTGTAGCTATTATGATTCAAATAACATTGACATGGTATTTTCTCTTTTTTTTTCACTTCTGCTGTTAAATCAGAAAAAGAAAATCCATAGGGTAAAAAAGAAAATCACAAAAGACCCGAGCTGTTACTCTGCATATTAGCCCACAAAATAAACACATTTATAAGTAAACTCTTTTGGGGGGTGCAAATAAAAGACCTGATGAATAATTTAAAAATTATTCTTACTTCCTGGTTCTCAAAGACACAGCAAGTCTGTACTAACAGGAAGTGTGTATCGCATATATTAGGTACTGAGAAGTGTCTTATTGCTTCCACCATTAGCATTCTATGCAAGTAGGCCTGAGCTCAAGTCAGATCTAGGCAGGGACTGTCAATCATGCCATCACATAGTTCCAGCTCTATTGTATGCACTATTACTGCTCGTGAGTAAGGTGTGACTGATGGTAGCATGCCAGTCCACCATGAGCGAGTCACCTTGAAGCTATCGTTAAATGCTGCTTCCAGTCAGATCAGTCCATACTTACTTTATCCACCTTTTCTTTTTGCTGGTGTAACTATGCTGCACAGCTCAAAGAGGTCACTGGAGAGGCCTGTGGGAAGTTTTGGAAGTTGCCAATATAATATGACTTACTCAATATATAATTCCATAAAAGAGAAGAAATTCTGAGTTTGCCAGAAGAATAATTTACTGTGCAATCTTTCCTAACTGTAAAGTACTTGTGCAGAAGGTAAGAAAGGTAGGTCCATAGCGTCTTTGGGGATTTTGTGGTGATTAAGGTCTCATGGTTTTCAAACTGTGTCCCACAGTCAGAAAGCAATTTTCTGTTACAGAAACACACACACCAAAACAAAATGCCACTACTGTATATCATTTAAAAATAATCACAGCTCATGTGGAGTCCAGGCTGATGCATCATAACGTCACGTGTATCAGAGTGGAAATACTCTCCCTAGAACTCTCACTGGCTGACTATTCAGAAGTGCAGCACCAGGCCTCTGTTTCAAGGTGTGTCTTGATGAACTTGAACCCCCAACAATTTGATTAATAGCTGAGTCCTATTGCACCCCTCAGGGGTTTTACTACCTACCATTCCCTTGAATATTGCCATTCCATTTCTTTAAAAACAAACAAACAAAAGTAACACAGTCGGTGGCCACTAGATGATCTGATCCCTAATGTCTTCTCCCACAACTTGTCTGCCTGTTTGTCATACTGTGGGGTTTGCATGTTGCCATAAGGATGGAAGTGATACCACTGGTTTTTCCAATGCTGGCAGGGTCAGCCATGTTGGGGAGATTTTAGAAGAATGTCTAGAATGAGATAGTAGTAATATGGATCTGAATATGTAATTCTGAAAAAAGAATGAACCAGTGAAAGCCTTGGGTATAGCAACAGATCAAAGCCTGATACAGTGCCTGAAGATGAGTCCCCTCAGTTTGGAAGACAGTCAAAATAAGATTGAGGAAGAGCTGCTTCCTCAAAGTAGAGTCTGATGTAATGGCACGAATGAGGGAAGTTTTCAGGACCATCATTGGCTGATGTGGCAAAACTCAAAATAGGATGAGACAGCTGCTAACATCCATTAATAATCCAAATATGGAATGTAAGAAGCATAAATCCAGGAAAACTGGAAGTCATCAAAAATGAAATGGAACACTTCAGATTGATGTGTTAGGCACTAGGAAGCTGAAATAGACTGTTATTAGTCATTTAGAATTGGACAAACATATGGCCTACTACGCTAGAAATAACAAACTGAAATGAAATGGTATACAGTCATCATTAAAAAAACATTTTGTGTCTAGGCTGAAGTATAACATTGTCAGTGACAGGATGAAATCCATATGCTTATAAGGAAGATCAGTTAATGCAATTGCTGTTCAAATATATGTTTCACCCAGAAATGCCAAAGTTGAGGATATTGACAATTTTAGGCTTTTTCAGTCTAGAATTGATCAAACATGCCTTCAAGAATCATGGATAGTTAGTGGTCATTTGAATATGAGGTTGGAAACAAATAAAAAGGAGATATGACCTTGAAATAAGTTTGCAAATATTAATCTCTGATGTAAAAAACACCAGAGATCATATGAAACACTGAGGAATTATTCATAGTAAAAGCTGTTTTCCAGCAATGTAAGTGGTGACTACATACTGCTTTTCACCAGATGATATATACAAGGATCAAACCGACTGCATACATGAAAAGACATGATGAATAAGCTCATTATCATCAGTCAGAAAAGGCCAAGGAAATGGTACATTATCAATTGCTCTTGTTCAAGTACACATTGAAGCTGAAGGAAATTTAAGCAAGTTCATGAGAGTCAAAGTATAAAGTATATTCTACCTGAATATAGAGACTTTTTGAAGAATAGTTTTGACCCAATCAACTCTGGGGACAAAAGAACAGACAAGTTATGGAATCTTATCAGGAACATTATACAAAAAGAAATCAAAAAGCCATTTCAAAGACAGGAAAGGAAGAAAGGCTAAAATGGATGTCAAAAGGGACTTTGAAACTTTCTATTAAAGGTAGTGTTTTTATGGGGATATAAGAAACAACCAGGAAGTAAAAGAGCTAAACAGAAGATATCAAAATGAATTGCAAAAAGATTAAGTATGATACTAAAATGTGCAAATAGATGGAATTTAAAAATCAAAAGAGAACACAGTCATCATTTCTTAAACTGAAAGACTGAAGAAAAATTCAAGCCTGAAGGTGAATATTAAAACAGTGTGGCACAGTGGTTTTGTGTTGGACAGCTAACACTAAGGTTAGGAGTTTGAAACAACCAGATGCCTTGCAGAAAAAAAGATGCCTCTTTCTGGTCTCTAAAAGAGTTACAGTCTCAGAAACTTACAAGGATGGTTCCACACTGTCCTCCAAGGTCGCGTTGAGTTGAAATTGACATAAAGGCAAGATCTTTTAAGACAAAGCATCAAATTAAGTTAGGAAACTAGTAGAGAGGTATGAGGGGAAGGCCCCAATCCCAACTACGTGGACAGCTATCTCTCATCCAAGAAGAGTTTACTTTAGAGGACAGCCCTGAAGCCACAGCTCAGGGAGAGGGACATGTCTGATCAGAGCACATGGGAGCAAATGACAGGGGAGGAAGAGAGAGTGGAGCACATCCTGGGCCACCAATTTTTGAAGAAAATATCCCTGGTCAGAGCAGCCAATGCACACGAAGGACTATATGGCTGGCCCCACTCTGAGACACAACATCCCTCTCTTACCCATAGCTCGACAGTGGACAACACTGGATTGGACCCACCGCATTGAGGCGAAACAATAAAGGAATGCCACAGACCAGCAAAGGAAGCAGAGCCAGGAAATCCTCAGGGAGCACGAAAAGTAGACTTTGGGACCAGGGCATGGCACCCCATCTGACTCAAGCAGAAAGCACTCGTAAAGGCCAACAAACAGTCCTTGAACTATTTACAGGCTTTCTTTTATCCTATTGTTTGTTGTCGTTGTTTCCGTTTCTTGTTTTGTTTTGTCTTGCTCTGCCTTGTTTCTGTACATATTACTATTTGCACAGGCTTATCTAGAGAATAGAGGCTGGATAAACAATCTGAAAACAACAGGACGGACAGACAGTTACAGTGGGATGTGGGAGAGGGAGTGGTGGGGGAAAGAAGTGCTTTTAACAAACCTGGGACAAGGGAAAAACAAGTGATCCAAAATTGTTGGTGAGGAGGGTGTAGGAGGCCTGAGAGGGCTTAATCAAGGGCAGTATAGCCAAGAGAAATTACTAAAACCTGAATGAATGATGACCATGATGGTGGGACTAGAGGAAAGTAAAAGGAAATAGAGGAAAGAACTAAGACGTAAAGGACATTTATAGAGGTCTCAATACAGGAATGTACATATGTAGATGTACTTATATATAATTATGGGGAAATATATCTATGTGCATATATGTATAGATTTGGTATTAAGGTAGCAGATAGACATTGGGCCTCCACTCAAATACTCCCTTAATGCAAGAATACTCTGTTCTATTAAACTTTCATTCCATGATGTTCACCTTCCTAACACTATCACTAAAGAAAAATGGGTGCATAAAAATATGGTGAAAAAAGCTGATGAGGTCCAATTATCAAAATATATAGTGTCTGGGGTCTTCAAAGGCTTGAAGTTAAATAAGCAGTCATCTGGCTCAGAAGCAACAAAGCCCACATGGAAGAAGCACCCCCCCCCCAAAAAAAAAAAAGAAGCACATCCATCTGTGAGATCACAAGGTGTCAATAGGATCAGGTAACGGGCATCAAAAGAACAAATAATCATATCATTGCGAATGAGGAGAAGTGAAATTTGGTGATTCAAAACCCATCTATAGGTAACTGGACATCCCCATACAAATGGGTCATAGGGAGAGACAAGACAGTCAGGATGCACATATGATGATCATACAATGATGCAGCATACAATTTCCTCTAGTTCTTAAATGCCACCCTCTCTGACTATCATGATCCCAATTCTACATTACAAATGGGGCTAGACCAGAGGATATAAACTGGTACAGATAGGAACTAGAATCACAGGGAATCCAGGACAGATGATCCCTTCTAGACCACTGCTGAGATTGACAATACTGGAAGGGTGGAGGAAGGGTGATGTAGAAAGGGGGAACAGAATATAAAGATTTCCATATAACCTCCTCCCTGGGGGATGGGCAACAGAAAAGTGAATGAAGGGAGACATCAGACATTGTAAGATATGGAAAAATGATAACAATTTTATAAATTATCAAGAGTTCATGAGGGAAGAGGGAGCAGGAAGACAGGGGAAATGAGCGGATACTAAGGGCTCTAATAGAAAGCAAAAGTTTTGAGAATGAAAATAAAAAGTTTTGAGAATGATGATGGCAACAAATGTACAAATATGTTTGACATAATGAATGGATTCATGGATTTTGATGAGTTGTATGAGCCCCCAATTCAAAAAAAAGACCAAAGAAACACAAGCTGACATAAATACCAAGGGAAGAAATTACCATCAAACCACACACACAAAAAGAAGATACAAAATTCATGGTATAAACTATAATTGGCTAAATGTTCATTTCAGGATATAGCACACGATCAGGAACCAATGGGTTAAAGTGAAAAGTCTAAGCTGCCCAGAACCCATTGGTTAAAAACAAAGTCCAGGCATTGACAAAACACTAACTCAAAGGATTCAGCAAAGAGATATCAAGGTTTCATACATTAATTCCTCTATGCTAAGAAATGTTGGAGCTACCCACCTACCCCATAAATTTGAGTATAAGCTCACCTGACTATCCACCAAAGCACCTAATTTTACCACAAAACTGCATTAAAATGTGCTGAAAAACTTGGCTTATACTTGAGTATATACGGTAGTCAGTTGACTGCTTAGACATATTTGTGACTATTCTAGAAAAAGGTGTCCTAACAAACAAAGTCAACCTATCAATCAAGATACCTCCCTGGGGGTGTAGCCTTTTTATAAGAGAGATGGTGAGCACTTCTCTCCTCTCTCAGCTCAATTGTCCTTTCTGCTTGCTTGGATTCCTTGCCTGACTCCAGAGGTGACCCTATATGGACCGCTGACCCTGGAGGCAACCTAGGCACTGCAAGCACCTTGCCCTGGTCCAACCAAATTGGGATGTGCTCAACCCTTCACCCACATGCCTTTGATCTCCCTGCTTCCCACTTCACCTTTCCGTGCCATGGATCTGCAGCTACATGAATCTGAAGAGAGTTCCAGCTAGCATTGGACTCATAGACTTGAGTTGGACTAACCTAGGATGCTTCTTGGTATAAAAGTATTTCCTATACATTTATAGGTGTCACTTTGTTGTTTCTCCAGACAACCCAGCTTAGCACACAGCATTTATAGACAACTGCTAGACATTTAAGTCAGACTGAGGAGAGAATGGAAACTGAGAGATATCACTGCTGATAACAGAAAGACTGTTTCTGACAACAGATCATATCAAAAAGTTACCTGTGCTTGATTGACTATGCAAAGACTTGCAACTATATGTGCCATTATAAATTATGAATAGCATTGCCAAGAATGGAAATCTTACAGCACTTAATTGTGCTCATGTGAAATGTGTTCCTAAACCAAGAAGCAGTCTTTTTTGAACAGAAGAAGGGTGCACTGCGTCTAAAATTTTTAAAAGGGTGTGAATGAAGGTTCTATTATTTTGCATACTTAGTCAATCTGTAAGATGATCAAATCATCCAAGAAGCTTGACTCTACGAAGAAGAATGTGGCATCAGGAATGGAGGAAGTCATAAACGACCTGTGTGTGATACACAGATGATGAAATCTTGTTTGTTGAAATTGAAAAAGACTCAGAGGTCTTATTGATAAGAACCAAAGGCCACGGTGTCCAATATTGATTGCACCTCAATATAAAGGTAGCAAAATTCAGTACTGGGTCAGCAAGCAGCATCAACATAAAGAAAGAAAAGATTGAAGTATTAAGAATTTCATTTCACTTGGATCCACACTCAAAGCCTATGGAAGTAACAATCAGAAAATTGAAAGACGTATATTATTATTAAATAAATGCCAAATGACCCTCTTTAACATGTTATATAAAAAAGTGTTATATAAAAAAAATAGTTCTGAGATCTCTCTGGAGCTCTGGTGCCACGTTGGTTGTCAGTCGTGCTGCAACTGTCAAGGTCTACAGTGTGAAACCACCAGCTGCTCCATGCAAAAAGAAAAGATCGGCCTTTCTACTCCCATAGACAGCTACAGTCTGGGATACACATAGAGATCTTTCTCCCCTGCTGTATAGGAAGCTATGAGTCAGCAGTTTAAGGGTAGGACACAGCCATGGTCTTTCTCTCTTTCTTTCATCAATGGTATTTCATTCATCTCATATATATGGGAACGTTCAGTGAAGAATATGGAATACCTAAAAGAACTCTAAGAGCCTGGCAACACAGTAGTTGCATGTTAGTTGGGCTGCCAACTGCAAGGTGTAGAGTTCAGAACCACCAGGAGGTCTGAGAGAGAAAGAAGAACCTTTCTGCCCACCTTTTATTCACATCAAAATGACAGACTTGAGAACTCCACCTTGCCCTAGAGGTTTTCTAGGAATCAACATTGAATCCATGAGTTTGGAAAAGATTTGATGCACTTGGCAAAGAAGATGGAATACTCTGTGGATTGCTTATGGATGCAGCAACCCCAAATTAAATTACCTATTGCATTGGACAAATGTGCTGCACAAGAACTCTTTGAAGTGTTGAGGAGCAAGGATGTCATTTTGAGTTTTGTGCATCTCACCCAAGCCATGATATTTTCAATTGTCTCAAGTGCACATGACACTTGGACAAGGAATAAAGAAGATCACAGAAAAATTATGCATCTCAATTATGGTGTTGGTGAATATTGAAATAACACAAATGGCTAGAACAACAAACAAGTCTGTTTTGGAAGAAGTGTAGCCAGAGTGCCCCTTAGAATTGAGGACGGCAAGATATTGCCACAGTAACAGCAATGTCCTCTTAGGTGGAATAAACTACCATTTGAGAAATCCTTCAAATTAATGAAAAAAGTTTAATGAAAAGCATTGAGTGCTGTTTTGAGACAAACTGTCTAGAAGAGAATTTCATGATGACTAGTTTTAAATTTACCTCCACAGAGAATTTCAGAAGCACAATTGAATTTTCTGTTTGTGTAAAATCAGTTCTTGGAGACAATGTTTCTTACTTAATGATATCTATCTACTTTTGTTGGGAATGGATATATGGATGCTAATGATTTTTAAGGGGGCTAAGGGATATTTGCATAGGTTCGTTGTGACAGGCATTGCATAATTATGTGCATACCTAAGTTACAATCAACTTTTTCCTAAGGCCACTTCTGTCTCTATAACTTTAAGCTGACCTCTATTCCTCAGGGCCTCTTCCCTTCAGCGGTGTCTTCCTTAATCCTGTCACTTCACCAATGTCTTCTCTTTTACTATTGCTAGCTACTGTACACCAGCCCTAGAGCAGGGAGACCAAATGTACAAAAAAAACCAGAGTCGTGAGAGCCCTACTAGTTGATTTTAGAAATAGATCACTATAACTTTCCTCTTCGTCTATCTCCATCTGGAAGCTGCACTGGAACCTGCACAGCATCCTGACAGAACACCATCCTCCTATAAAAGATGGGTGGTGGTGGCCCATGATGTGCGTTGGAGGCTTGTAAACCCAAGCAGTCAAACTGTGCATGGGAAGTAAATGTCTCACCTCTGATCTATCATTTCCTCACTTTAAACAAATATTTTAAAATAATAATAATAATAATAATAATAGTAATAAATGTATCATATAGATACATACATTATAGTTTGCTATTTACAATCTCTTGAGGTAATTTTTAGAAGTTCCTCTACAGCAGTAGTTCTCAACCTTCCTAATGTCACGACCCTTTAATACCGTTCCTGGTGGTGGTGACCCCTCAACTAGAAAATAATTTCCACTATTACTCCATAGCTGTGATTTTGCTGCCATTATGAACCGGGTGACTCCTGTGGAAGGAATGTTCAACTCCCAAAGGAGTCACCACCCACAGGTTGAGGACCGCTGTTCTAAGACTTGAAAACTAAGGATTGAGTGGAAAGTTTGAGGAGGAGAATGGACTGATCATTTCATTTCTCCTGTAAAAGAGGCCATGAGAGCATGGGGCCATGAGGTAAGTAAGATTGACAATCCCCAGCACTTGAAAAATTAAAAGGGAGAGGAATCAAAACTCTGCTGTTTAGTTTTCAGAAAAGCTCTTCCCCAAGTGTCTTAGCTATATATTTGATGACATTTTTCTATCATCAACCACAATAAATTAGAGACAATATACTCAACTATCCAATTTCAATGGAAAGAGGGAATGTGTAGAAAGAAATTTCAAAAATTATATAAATTTACATGGCATTTTCCCTACTGCAAAAACATTATAAATCTCAATAATAGTGATGGCAACATTTCATAAACATAAAGGTCGGTGTAAGAGTTCTCATCATAAAGACAAACTAAAGAAGTGCTAGCACAGCCATCATGACCCGAGGACAAAATTCCGTCTTGACAGTTAATGTTTGGTCTCTGTGATAGCTTTTTCAAAACTTCTGCAATAGCTTAAGGTCTATGCAAATTTTAGAGAAGTGAGAAAAGAGGAATGTGTGATATGATTTATGTTCACGGAGCCCTGGAGATATGGTGTGTTAACTACTAACTACAAAGTTAACTGTTTGAAACCATAGTCCACAGAGAAAGACAAGAGTGTCTGCTCTCATAAAGAGTTGTGGTTTTGGAAACCCACAGTGGAACTGCTGCCTTGTCCTAGAGGGTCTGGATGAGTTAGAACACACTTGCTGTCAGTGAGCTTGTTTTTGTTTTTTGTCATGTGAGCCAGAATTTTTATTTTTTATTCATCCTTGGGCAAACTGTTGAAACTTCCAAAGTTTGTACAATTGTAAACATTTGCTTTCAAGCTGCCTCCAACTCATGATGAACTCGTGTGTCAGAGATTCCGAAATAGTGACTTGTTGGAAGCAAATATCGGGCCTCTTTTGTGAAATGCCTCTAGATAGACTCAAATCTTGAAGTCAATAATTCAAGTCTTGAAATCAATAATTATAATTGGTAAGGATGACTTGTTAACTTTGCTGAGCCATGATTCTGAGTAGTTGACAGTTATGAAGTATCTAGAGTCATGAAGTGATGTAATATAATCACTTCCTCCGTAAGATTAGCTATGGGCAGCCAATCATTTGAAAGAGAATTTCCTTGGTGGGATGGCCAGCTACATATGAATGGTCTGTCAAAGCTCTTGGTTTTAACTGTGTCTGAATGCTGCATTTGGCTCAGTATCATCTCAACTCCAGTTCTTTGGGCTTATGCAAGTGCTCCTCATATTGTCTGATGATTCTGAGAGTCATTAGCCTCTGGAGCCAGTGACTAGACAGGCTACCATCTGACCCATAGATTTTGGATTCATTCACTTCCATGGCCAGTATGCATCCTGCCATCTGACTCACCAATTTTTGGTGTGTAAGCCCTTGCACTTATGTAAAGCAGGAGAAGTCTGCAGTTACGAACCTGAAAATTGTCAACCTCTATACAACATGAGCCATTTCCTTGAAATGCAATTCTCTCTATATATATTCCTAAGTATGGTTTGCCAATTTTGCTTTTTCAGAGAACCAACCCCATTAACCATTTTTACCTGCTGTAATAACAATAGCAGCAGAAGTGCTGAGATATGGTTTGCACAAGGCCAAGTTTTTAAGAAACACCACATGAGACTCAGCTTGGAATGTGTCTACACAGCTCTTCGTACTCTCTTGTGTTTTTTCCACTCACTTCTCCTTTTGGTTTGTTCCCTGAGCTATTTCATGACAATTTCTATCAGTCTCAGGAAAAGGAACTGTTTTGGTCAATCATCTAGAATAGCAGTGGAATTTAAGAGAATAGATCATGTACCAACTTCCAAGTTCCTTACCTGCCTCTTGAGCGTGCTAGAGCTGATAACTTTCTGCAAAAGAAAAATCATCCGATCCTCATAGACACAATCCTTGGTCTTTTTAAAGCTACTGTTGTGGGGCCACCCACAGTGAAGGGCAATCTGTGGATTCATGTCCTCTAATGGTTACCAGTCACCTACTGATTATTAGCAACTTTCAGGTTAGAAGACTTAAGAGGGACTCTGCAGCTCAATAAATAGACAGTGGCTAGCAATCCAGGTTTTCCTATCATTCCAGGTACAATTTGTCTCACGCACACATGCAAACCAGTCTCTGTGAACTGCTGTGGTGCATTCAGATGAGACTTTCTGGTTCTGTTTGTATAATGAAAGTTTGGTCTGGAATTCAGAAAAAGAAAAAGATGATGCTCATGATGGAATTCAATACTGTATTGACTTTCAGAATGTGTTCTCTGTTCTGTGAGATTTCAGCACCTGAGAAATTTTATATCAAAATATAGATCCAAAGGCCTAAAGCCCTAGACCTCAGGGCTTGTAGACAAAAAAAAATCCCCTGTCAAAAGAGAACTTCCATTTTGTGCAAAATGCACTGTGGGAAACTGACAATGGGCCACAGCTTTGGAATGACTCTCTTCTGTCAGGAATGCCTCTCTGTCGAAGCTCTCTCCTCCCATCATTCTGGTCTGTTATTCCTGTCTACATGAACTGCGGGGCGTGTTTCAGACTTTGTTTATCTTTCTTCTTCCTATTTGGAAGGCAGGGAAAGAAAGATTCACTGTTGAAGTGGTAACTGTGGATGGGATCAACAACCCAGAAAGGTGATGATCTAGCCACCACCCAATGCTATAATTCAACCCTGGGCAGCTTGGTTCACCCTTAGCTGTTGTGCATCTAGGAACACAAAACAAGTGATGAACAGTGATGTCCTGCCACTTAACTCTGTGGAGGAACCCATTCTTGGTGTTCATCCACCATTGGGGAAAAATGGAAAACAAGACCCAGAGTATTATGCAAGAATGTCTGTGCTTATGTGCATTTTTCTTCTGGATGCTTACAAATCCAACCAAAAATAAAAATTTTGGAAATGCCAAATAAAAATTGATACCATGAGCTCTTCTATCAATCTATTCAAATATGTACAAGAACATGAAATGTTTATTTTAAAATAAACCAGAGAATTCTCTGATCAATTTTAAAGCATTTCTTCTTCCCTTTAGACCCCTGTTGTACTGTGCAGGCACTAATAGATGAAGCTCTGGTATAATCTCTATCAAATTGTGGTCTGGCGCTAGCAGAAAGACTTCTGAGCCCCTCAGAGGGCACTACCATTTCTCAGGGTTAATCAATGCACATCTCTGAGTAGTGTATTTGTCTGGCATGTCATGGGACCTGAGTCTGTAGAAATTTTTCCAAACTAGGACTCAAAGAGGAGGGAGAGGTAAAAGATGAATGGATGAAAGGAGCATAGAGTCAGAATCTGAGAGTTTACTTATAACCTGTGAAGTACACCACCTATGTTAGAGATGACTGCCTGAGAAATCCAATGTAGTGATGAATATATCACGTGACTTTGTATTCTCTTTCTGTTTTCCTTCTTTTACCATGGTGGCTGTAGACTTTGGGAACAGATGGTGGCACTCTGACAATTATATCGTTGCCATCTACTTGATTCAACATATTGGGGCCCTATGAACTACGTCATCGGAAATCTTGGGTATCCTCAAAGGGTTCTTTGGAGTGTTGGCTGCACCCTCCCCCTGTTCTCACAAGGTTTCTGCATAGTGCTGGTCTCCAAGACCTGGCTACTTCTCAATGAAATCATCCTGGCAGCAGGGTCCAACTTCCCTCCTCTTCCAGGTGCTGTGACCCCACAGCAGCATACTCTCATCAATAACCACATGAGGGAGAAAACACTTGATCCTAAAGTGGGGGAAAAAGGGGGAAATTGCAACCCTTGGCTTAGAAAGCCAATCACTGATGCTGCAAACAGCATCTAGAAAACAAGGGCTGTTAGTTTAATTATGCTCATGCTGCTTTATTGCCAGCTGGGTTTCTCACACCTTCATCAGAAACTCGGTGATAAATCAATCTCTGGGAGCCAGAAACTGCCTCAACCACCTCCTTGGTGGCGTCTTTCTTCTCTCCTGCCCAGCATGGTTCTCAGATGCCATCACCCAATTTGGATGCAGCCTGGGGTCACCAGGATACCTAGTAAATCTTGTTTTGGGACCAAGGCTGGGAATTGAATTGATGTTTCCAGCAGAGAGCTCATGCAGGAAATGCAAGTGTGGAAGAAAGGGTCGGCAAGAAGATCATGCATATGGTGTCAGATATAGAAAAGTATCTGCACATGTGTGCACTGGATCATTTTACAGATGCTGTATATGTGTCCTTTGCTATTAATAGTAGCAATGACAATTTGCAGCTTTCCTTTACGGAGCATGTATTATTTGCCAAGCTAAATGACAAAACTTGCCAGGTTAGCCATCAGCCAACACTCAGCAAGATTGAAATTACTAGCTGTGCTTTACAGCTGGGGGAATCGAGGAAAAGCATTTTACCCAAAAGTCACTTTGGTTGTGGCATAGCCGGGGTTCTCCCCCATCTGCACATATTTGCTACAGCATTGGTGAAGGGCTTCCTCCTTGACCACACACGTGGTAATGCTGCTTGAACGATGCCAAGAAGCTGGGTGCCTTTAGAGCTGGACTTATACTCAGACCAAATGACCTGCAGCTACCTTCCCTCAAGAATAGAGAGGACACTAAGGTGGAATGCCCATGGTGGATAAAGACCCTTGGCATCTTCGTATTTTGGAATCATCTTTTTTTCTGGAAGAGAAAGCTGAAGTCCAGATAGGTCCAGTCCTTGACTACAAGATTCAAACCTAGGCCTAGAACAAAATTCTTTAATGTGCATGGATGATAATGAGTCTGATGAAGGGGAAGCTGAGTATTAGAAGCTTCACATGACTCAGGTGTTTCACATGCATGTGTTTTCCTGAGTGGCACTGGCATTGCTGGACTTTGCACATTGAATTTCCTAAAAGGCATAGAGTTACAGGTCCCTAGCCCACTTCCTTTAGGAAATTGACTTGTCTGGCTGGAAGGTCCTTTGTAGAAGTTGCCATCAAACACTGGAAACAGGACAGGATCTGCTCAGTGTTAGCCTCTTGTTGACTGAGAAAAGGAAAACTCACAGAAACCCAACTCCATAGTGATGATATATAAGTTTTACATAACCTAAGAATTTCCCTAGTATCTCTATGTAATCAATCCCTCTTTCACTCACCCCCACTTCTACTTGTCTTTGTAGCTTTGACTTTTCCAGAACATTATATAAATGGAATTATATAGTATCAATTTTGTAGATTGAGTTCTTCAATTTAGCAAAATGCACTTGAAATTCATTCATGTTGTTGTGTATACTATTAATTTATTCCTTTGTTGAGTATTATTCCATGTATGTGTATATAGTATTCTTTTATTCCTTTGACTGGTTGAAGGATACTCAAATTGTTTAAAGTTTCTGAAAATCATTTGTAACAGTGTTAAAAATATTCACATATAGGTTCTTGTGTGATCATACAAAGGGACTTTTAAAACTTTATGGGGGAACAGTATTAAAACTAATAGTTCCTCACCTCCCCAGAAACTTTAGAAGGCCTCTCATATGACTCAACTTCTCTTGGGTTAACACTTAAGAGTGGGATTGCTGGTAGGGTAAACAAATGTATAATTTTATCTTGTTTTTAACCACTGACTTCACTGGAGATGTTTCTTTAATTTTCCTTATTTATCTTTACATTAAACACATGTTGAAAAGCTGGTGGGATCCAAGAACTACAGAGGCATTAAAGAAAGGAGAACAAAGGCAATGCTTCCCTAAGCTTTACATAGGATCCCTGCTGGCCTAACTGAAAGGTGTACAGTTCCCAGCACCCAATAACTTTGTAGGAGGAATACTGGGTAATATGTTCCATCAGCACATACCAAAGCCTAGAAAACATTGCTGAATGGGGTTCCCATTAGTCAAAACAAACGACTCCACCTGCAATGACAACCTTCATACATGAAAGTACTTCACAAAGTATTGCTCCAAGGGACCCAGTTCATACAGGCATGAGTCCCTTCTAGGTAAAATGTTTTCAAACATGCTGCATCTATCCATGAATTTCTGAAGGCAAGTTCTCTTGGCTATGCACATCTTATCCTCATGAGTTGCCTTAAAAAAGATACTTTATGTATCATGAAAAAAAAAAACTGAGGTAAGAATTACTACTAAATGTTTAAAGTATGGCTGAGCCCCGGTGCCTTAGTGGTTGAGTGTGGGACTGCGGCCCACTGGCTTGGCAGTTCTAATCCAGCAGCAGCTGGGTAGCTCCCATGACCACCAAAAAAATGTTTAAGGTAACATTTTTACCTTTAGAGCTGGACTTATACTCAGACCAAATGACCTGCAGCTACCTTCCCTCAAGAATAGAGAGGACACTAAGGTGGAATGCCCATGGTGGATAAAGACCCTTGGCATCTTCGTATTTTGGAATCATCTTTTTTTCTGGAAGAGAAAGCTGAAGTCCAGATAGGTCCAGTCCTTGACTACAAGACTCAAACCTAGGCCTAGAACAAATCATTGAAGTCTTGCTATGTTAGTCCAGGTAGACTAGAGAAACAAATTAATAAGCATGCATATGGGTTTAAGAAAGAGGTTAATATGCAAGAGTAATTGAACATTGAGAAACCATCCCAGTTCAGTCCAGATCAAATCCATAAGTCTGATATTAGCCCATATGTTCACAGAAAACTACAAAGCCCTTCTGACTCACAAAACACATGCAATGACACCAAATGCAGGATGATTACAAGTCAGTGGGTAGAAAGTCTTTGGGTCCTGTGATGTCGTAAGCATCTCAACACTGGCCGGGGTCTCCGCATGGCTTCTCTAGGTCCAGATTTCTTGCTACATCAGGGTAGGCCTATGTGACTTCTCCCCAGGGATGTCTCACAGGGAGTCAGCCTTGTTAGTCTAGTCTCTCAGGCACTGAGCATTGTCAGTAGAAAGTCCCTAAGAAAGTGAATTGATAGAGATAGTGCCCCTTCCCCCAAGAAGAATCACCACATTTCCCAGAATTCTCAGGAGAAGGCTATGCCAACACAGAGCTTTCATTGGCTATCTCCAGATTGACAGATTGGACTCCACCTCTACACATTTAGTTTTCAAATTGACACCAGGTTAGGTAACTGTCACACTGGTCGATTTTTTAAGCCTTTGTGGTATAAGTCTAAAAGTTAAATTGAGGATTAAAAGCATATGCACAAGCACACACAAGAGGAGAAGAATGTTTCCAGATGTCGGTTTCTTAGTGATTACCAAGGGCTGGGATGAAAACATTTTGGAACCATGGAGGCTAGAAGAAGCTGAAACGATCACCTCAAGGTGATCTTTAAACATTATTTCAAAAAATGTCCCATGAAGAATTCTTAAGACCAAACAGTCATTTGGCTCAACTAGGAGAAAAAAATCAGTCTGGTGCATAGTACTATTTTAAGAATTATCTAATCAGATCAAAGGTCCCTAGTGTTGCAATGGGTTTCATGTTGGGCTGATAACTGCGAGGTCAGCAGTTCAAAACCACCAGCCTCTCTAAGAGTGTAAGATGAGGTTTTGTACTCCCTTAAAGAGTTATGGTCTCAGACACCGACATTCAGCAGTTCTCTCCAGCCCTATAGGATCACTCACTATTAGTCAGAATCAGCTTGATGGCAGTGAGCTTGAGTTTTTAAAAAATGTGGCATCAAAGTGATGGCAACACACAAAAATAGGTAAGAATCGTAGGGGGGTGGGTCATTGGTTTATGAATCAACTTGAATGGGTGGCAATCCTATCTATAACACCATGAACTATACCATTCTCACGATGGTTCTTCTGTCTGAGCTCATCGTTACAGCCACTGTGTCAAGGCATCTCCTTGGGTGTCTTTCTCTTTTGAGCTGCTTTTCTTTTCCCTGCACTAGGTCCTTCTACAGGAGTTTGCCTTGGCGCACAACATGCCCAAAGTACAATAGACAAAGTCTCCCCACCCTTGATTCCAAAGTACGCCTAGTTGTACTTCTTCTGAGACAGATTTGTTTGTATTTCTGGTAATCCATGGCCCTGCCAAATATACTACACCAGCACCACAATTCACATCCATTGATTCAGTTGTCTTTATTTGATCTCCAATGCCCACATGCATATGAAGCAGTTGAAAACACCATGGCTTCAGTCAGGAACACCTTACCCCTGACAGTGACATGCTTACTCTTCAAGACTATAAAGGGGGTTTCTGCAGCTTTTTCCAAACACACTGCATTGTTTGTTTTCCCATTGCTGCCTTGATGAGTGCTGAGACTGGGTCCACGTAAAATGAACTTCTTGACAGCTTCAATTTTTCTCCATTTATCGTGTTGCCTATTGGTCCAGTTGTGAGAAGATTTGTTTGTTTCCTTTGAGTTGTAATCCATATGGAAAACTGTAATCCTGATTGTCAGTGGCAAGTGCTTCCGCCCTCCTCACATTCAGAAAGCAAGGTTTTGTCATCTGCCAATGGAAGGTTGTTGAAGGATCTTGTAATCCTCATGCAGGATTCATCTTCATATTATGTGGTATCTGATTATTTGCTCAGCATACAAATTAAATAAGTAAGGGGAGAGGATACAATCCTGACACACACCCTTTCTGATTTTACACCATGTAGTATCCCCTTGTTCTGTTTCTACAGCTGCAACTTGATCCATGTACAATTTTCTCCTGGGCACATTAAGATGTTTGGGAATTCCTGCTCTTCCCAAAGCTCTAAATACTTTGTTATGAACCACATACTCAAATGCCTTGGCCTAGTCAATAAAAAAGGTAGACATCATTCTGGAATTCTCTGCTTTTACCAAGATCTACCTGATACCAGGAATGATATCCCTTGTTTCATGTCCTCTTCTGAATCCAACATGAATTTTTGGTATTTCCCAGTTGATGTACTGCTACACGATTGTTGAATGATCTTTAGTAAAGTTTTACTTCCATGTGATATTAATAAAATCATTTGATAACTGCTTTATTATATGGGTCAAGTAAGAAAGAGTACAAGTATGGATCTCTTCTGATGAACTGTCTAGAGTGCTAACTTCTAAACGCCTTCACATATGTTTTGAACTGCTGCCTTTGCAGTAAGTAACCCAACATGCATGCCATTGTAGCTCAGGGGCTCCTTGATTTGATGGTAGAGTGAAACAATTCTGAAATGCAGGATGAGAATAACGTGTGACTTGAAGAATGTAATCAAGGGTCATTAAACTACACACCTAAAGAATCATTATATATTCTGCTGTGTAGATACTAAACAACAGCAAAAATTAAATAAGTAACCAAAATAAATATATGGAATTCACAGAGAGATTTCAAAATATTTTAAGGGAACCACTGTGTCTTCCTTTAGCTCCCACCTATGGAGAAATGTAAGCTTCCTTAGTCCTTTGACTCATTATAAAATGTATTATCCTGTCCATGCACAAGATTCACTTTGTCTATGAATCTCTAACTGCTTGTAAAGCTCCAAATACACTCTGCTCGGGATATTGTTGGTCTATTAATAATAGCCCATATATCAACTTTAGAAATTACATAAACTATTGATATACTGTGCTTTCTAGCAAAAATGTCTAAGTACTGTTAAGCTCTTCTACTGAGTCATATATTCTTTCAATGCTTGAGACAGCTGTTGTGTTTTGTTTATAAATTTGTTCCATCCATTTCCTGAGCATTCAGTCTCTTCTGAAAATCAGTCGTGACATGCTATTAACAGTCGTCCTAGATTTGAATCAGGTGAGCTTGTGGTAAGTATACCTTCTGTATCTTTATGTCATGCTGATATGAAGGCTAAACAGACCAGGATTAAATGCTAATATCTTCCTTTAAAGTGACACCCACACATTGTGCAACGACTGTAGAGAAGCTAGAAGCTAGCATTCACATTGCTCTTGCCTACTGGAATATATTGATGATGCCTGATCAATACCATTGTTAAATGTAAAAGACTGATATCTAGCCCATTTCTCCTTTAGAAAAACAGAATCAACTTGTTGACACCTAATTGGGTTTAGTTATTAACTAGGCATATAAAGGAAGTGAGGTTGGACTGCAAGGAGTTCCTAGTGAACCAACACTTAATTTAGTGTATGTAATTTTTCTTCCTAGAGCTCAGAAATCATACTACCGCAATTTTAAGAATAACTTTTCTTCCTCCCCCCCATAGTACTGAAGTAATTTTCTTCTTAAGACTGAGCACTATAACATCTAAAACTCTGAAATTTCAGAATATATGATTCGTTTTTTTACTCTCAACACACTTGTAGCTAGAAGGTCTTCAAGGATATGCATATGGAAAATATATTAGACAGTTTAAAAAACTTCCTCTGGAACCATTAAGCTCTTCCTAGACCTGGTTTGTAAAGCTGTAGAAGAAAATATGAATAAAGAAAAAAAAAAAGAAAACATGAGCCAGGCATGGACACTTCTTTTTTGGACATGCTTACTGATAATGTGCAAGATGTCTGTGTGGCCTGTCTCAGTGAGTCCAGAGCAGCAGTTGTTGGGCCTGCTCTGATGGCAGTGCAGATGTCTGTCCCTGTTCCATACAGGAGGTGCATGCATGGTGTCATGCTGGCATTTGAACAGCAGGGAGAGATGGCATGCTCATCCCCCATGCAGTCAGACCAGATGCTTCTGTGCACAAAGAAACAGGAGTCAGGTCCCCCAGGGAAGCCAAGTAATGGGTATGCTTGAAAGAAATCACATTTCAGCTCGGAGGCAGTGGCTCTCAAAGTGTAATTCCTGAAATAGCAACACCAGTCTCAATTGGGAGCTTGTTAGAAATGTAAATTCCTGGGGTACTCCAAACCTTCTTGATAAGTCAGAAACTCTAGATGTGTGACCCAGAAATCTGCATTTTAACAAGGCTTCCAGGTGATTTTGAAGCATGCTCAACTTTGAGATGTCCTCCTGGAAGTATTTGACCTGCATAGTCCTGAGAATGGGGGGCTGAAAATGGTAACGAATATGGAAAAGCAATTCATGTTCTGGAGAGAGTCTTCGGCTCAAGATGATGTACTGGGTGCTAAAGGTGAGATACTTCTTCCAAACCAAATAACTACCATCGATTGACTCCATTTAAACTCACAGCAACCCTGCAGGACAGGGTAGACCTAACTGTCCCTGCTGCTTCTTGAGACTGTAATCTTTACAGGAATAGAAAGCCTCATCTTTTACAGATGTGATTACAGGTTATACTTCAGTTGCTCACAACATAGAAAGGAAAAGCAATTACAGATGGATTAAGAACCACACCGAGTCTGTGGTGTGCTTAAAAGAAGATATAGCAGCCCAACTGGCAAGAAGAGAATGAGTGGGGAAGTGAGTGAAGGTGGATTCCTGGAATAGTTGGCTTTTATACTGGATCTTGAAGGAGATGTAGGTTTGTTTGTGTGGCAGGGGGCTTTCTTCTTTCAGTGCTGTGCTCTGTAATAATTTTTGTTATGGTAATCCCTCCTATGTGTGCACTTGTCCAAAAACTTGTCAGAACAACTCGTAGGAGATCATCAGTGACTTTGACATAGTCAACTGTAGGAGTGGCTTAGCAACTTCTCACCTCACCCAATTTGTCTGCAGCCTTGATGCAGTCATTCCCACTCTCCTCCAGATTCGAATGTCTGCCAAGATTCCACTCTCTCTCTAGCCTACTGCCTCCCAAGCCGATCCTCCTCTGCTCAATAGCAGAGAAACTCAGAATTCAGAACTCAAAACTGTTTTGTATTCTCACTCATCCCTTACTTGATAGGATCTTCAGGGAATAGATGCCATCCCCAGATGATAGCCAAATGTCTATGTCAGACTTCTCCAGGACTGTACACAAATGTCTACCCATCATCTTAATGTTGCTATTAAATAGACTTCTCAAACTTAACACGCTCCAAGATAACCCTTGTTTTCCACTCCTGCCTACCACCTGCATTTGTCTTCATTTCAGTAAATGGAAAGTTGTTCTCACACTTCTGGTCCAACACTTTAAGCTATGTTTGGCTCTACACTTTTAAACTTTACATCCAAGTCAAAAAAATGAAATTGTGGAATCTTTCTAGTTCTTACTACTTTCATCTTTCTGTATAAATTTATTCTGCTCAAAAACCTCTGATAGATACTCACCTCATACAGCGTGAAAGGCAAATGTCTCCCCATCACTAGTCAAAGTAGCCCGCGTATGGAAGATCACCTCTTCCCTCTGCCTTGATCCACTACCACTGTTTCTTCCCTCTGTTAGCTGACCACAGGGCCTTTGTATTAAATGCATTTTCAGGGTTGAACCCCGGTGGCGTAGTGGTTGAGTGCGGAACTGCGGCCCATTGGCTTGGTGGTTCAAATCCAGCAGCAGTTCTCCAGGAGCAAGGTTGGGTAGCTCCCACGACCACCAGAGGACAATGATGCCCCCCCCCCCCACAAAAAAAAAGAAAAGAAATGTATTTTCTCCAAATGATCCACTTGACTCCCTTGCTCTCTTTCTCAAGTGTTCCGCTCAATTGTTTCCTTATTTGGGAAACTGTCTTGACCATCCTATCTCTAAAAAGTGCCTCGTATTTTCTTTGCAACTTAGGCTTCTCTATTATCTTTCATCATAGAGATATGTTTGATCTGTGGTAGAGCCATAGCTAGGGGCTCAAGGTGATAGAAGGATGCCAGTGAAGCACAGATCCTGCATCAAAGTAGCAAGAACAAACAATTGTAGACTGTAGCTTGCTATGAAGCAAACAGAATCAAAATATGTTAAGGGGAGGAAATGAATCATTTCAATTAAAAACTGAAATAATGAATGGGAAGGTGGGAGACGACACTGAGTCATAGAACCTAGAACAACTCCTAACACAGAGAGGATGCTCTGTAAATATTCACAAAACTGCTGATTTGTAATATCAATGCATGCTCTTTTCTCCAAAGTGAATACTGTACTGAAGCATGACTAAAGCATGTTATGCAACTTCTCATCTACATCATTTAGGGGTCTGCATAGAATGGAGAAGTTCTCATAAGTGTTAGAAGAACCTAAACTTCAACATTGGAATA
Source organism: Nesogale talazaci (assembly GCA_004026705.1). Classification (NCBI taxonomy): domain Eukaryota; kingdom Metazoa; phylum Chordata; class Mammalia; order Afrosoricida; family Tenrecidae; genus Nesogale; species Nesogale talazaci. Next base: position 4,574 of record PVJH01011978.1, on the reverse strand, counting down.
GAACATAGGGACCCAAGGACTAGCTATTAACCCAATTTAGTTTGAGCAGAAGAGCATGCAACCAACATAGACTAATAAATAGCAGATAGAGGCTATCTGCTCTAGCCCTGCTTCACAATGGAATCACGTATAAGCCTTTGCATATAGATTGAAGTTGTGAAAATTCATTTCTCCAATATTCAAAAATGAATTCTAGTGTCAAGTTAATGTGATGCTGGATATAAAGTTTGCTCTCATGTTCCCCTTCCCAATCTTATTCTTGAAATTCAGCTGAACTTCCCACTTTCCATGTTGCTGTTCTGTAGCATGTCACTGAAGGCAAGGAGCCAATCCTCAGGGCCTACACCTTTTTGAAGACAATGTTTAGACTTTCAACTTTGGTGATCCAGGTAAGGAAAGAAAAGGCAGGGAAAACCCAGCTCAGCTTTCAACACAAAGAATATATGGCAAGTTGAGGTATGTTCTATGGCTTATTCAAAGGGCCTCTCTTGCTCGTGCCTCAACCATATCAGGGACATACTTCAGCAATGGGCTACTTTGCTTCAGAACCCTGACCTGGTGATTTTCTTTAATTGCATGGAGCAGGAACTAACTCACAGTGATGCATGTATGTCAGAGTTGGACTAGGCTTTTTAGGGGTTTTTATGGTTGGATTTTTGAAGTGTTATCAGGCCTTTCTTTTGAGGTGTCTCTGAATAATTCAGAGCTCTGAGATTTTTAGTTCACGGCCAATTGTTTAACTATTTCCCCCAACCAGGAACTCCCAAACCAAGTCAAGACCCTGCTATAGGTCTTTGTTCCAGTCTTGGGTCAATCTACTATTTGAACTTGAAGCAGAGAAAAAGCAATTTGACTGTGAACATCAGAATCTCACTTTCCTTCTCAAGCTTCTTGCGACAGATCTTCCATCACTCTTCTTTACAGTTTTCTTCCTGATTTCAGGGACCAATTTCTTTCCTTGCAACCGTCCTTCTAGAGCATTGAGAAACCACTCTGAGATATGATTCTTTTCCTCCAGGCTCAGGGTTTCACTGAGGTTGGTGCATGTTTTTAAATAAGTGTTTCCAGTGCCACAGATCTAACAATTGTGTTTTAATTAAAGCCTAGAATATTTGGGGACCTGCAGGGTCTTTTGACTTTGACCACCTCTGCCTGTTTGCAACATCTTCCTGCCCACAGTCTGTGAGCAAACCCCGTGCATTCAGAGTAGCCATTGCATGTGTTAGCTGATGTAAGGTCCCTGCATGAGTTCACTCACTGATACCAAATGATCTTCTCTGGACCTGGCAACTGCCACACAGAGGGCTGACATCTTGCGGCACCTCTGAAATGGAATCCTTTTGATTGCACAACATGGTACACACGCAAAATCAGAACATTTATAGTCTGCAAGAGCATTTGCAAGAATTTTTCCTGTTTTTTTCAAAGACAAGCTGATTAAAAATATTAAAGATTGTGATGTCTATCCCCCTCCCTCTCCTGTCATCTCTATGTTTATCTTTTGCTGAAGGCACATTTCAGAGTTTAAAGCTGACATTTCCATTTAAAATTATTTAAACCATGCCAAATACAGGGTCTGTATACAGGTGATCCTTCATCTTTCTGTGGACCCAGATTAATACTAAATCAGGGCATGGAGAGTCTACAGTGGATGCCATTCATTTCCAAGTCTCCAGTCCCTCTCCTCCCACTACTCTACCTTTACACACAGACAACAGAGATAATGTTCTAAAATTCATAGTATCTGCATTCCCTGTGCTTTATCGTGTATGGATATGAGCTCTCTGCCTCTCCTCCTCCCCTGTCAGTACCAATAAATGTCAGCGGTGATTCTGACTCTGAGAAAGAGCCGGAGCAGCACCACATCCAAGACTGTGATCTAGACCCAGGGAAGAGAGACAGCCTAGGGGCACAGTGAGGGCCATATCCTGCCTTGCAGGGAGATTGAAAGGGAAAGGAGAGGCTTTATGTAAGAGGAAAAAAAACTGGAAAGCACTAATCCTCTCCCAGATGAGCTTAGGGGCTTAGTGCTTAGTCACAAAGTTGGAAGGAAATAAACATTTGGTTGTTGACTTGAAGTTGTATGTAATAGGGAGAGAATTGGCAGATGGATATTATAAGAAGCCCACCAAAGACATCTGAGACTTGAAAATGAGGAGATGAGAAAGATAGCTATACCCCCATGATCACTTCCAGCCCCATGACTGCCATTGCAGCCGGTGGATCTTCTAGCTTTGACCTGGAGCCCATACCAGTCACCACCTACGTCCCTAACCACTCATGTCCACCCGCTCCTCCTCCATGGATGGACGACTTTTCTGACTCTACTTCGGGAACATGGATGTAACAGACATTCATATTCCTTTTCCAAAAGATTTTGAGGCCATTGCTGGTCAAAGGTTAATTAAAAAAAAAAAAAAGAAAAGAAAAATCACTGCCCCTGAATGGACGCCAAGTCATATGGGGCTCTAGGAAAGGGTAGAATTGATCCTGTGGATTTCTGGGGTGTCCATCTTCTCAGGAGAAGACAAGATGGGACCATCTTTCTCCCTTGGAATGGCCAGTGGTTTTGAATTGCTGATCTCCGAGTTAGCCACCCAACATACAACCGCCATGCCACCATGGCCCCTTGACCCAAGGTGAGAGAAGGCAGTAGATGTATATGCGTTTTACAGGCAGAGAGGGGACAACGTAGATTGCTTCAGAGAACATGTCTCAAACCAAGATGCAGTACTGTCCCAATAACTAAATGGCAAATGTTCTCTGTGGCCCTGGGGTCCAGTAATGATGAGAAAAGTTTTCCTTTTTCTTTTTAATTTGAAGTGTTGTATTTGATTTTTGAACAACATTTCTACCCCCACTGCCCTCTCTTTTTACTTTCTCCCACACTCTCGATTTTTGGCCCACCCTCCCCAGCCCCCTCCACCTCTTTTTCTCTAGAGAATAGGATTCTCTACACTTAATTGTAGTAGAACTTTTAGTAACAATTCATTATTGTCCATAAAGCCTCCTGAGAATGAAAAGCATTTCAGATTACTAACTGTTGTTAATTAAAATCACAAGGGAGCACTCCTTTTGGAAACCACACCTACTGGGGAAGAGGTAGAAACTGGATTTTCTACTGTACAGACTTCCTCCTCCCTATTTCCCAAGTTGCCCACACCAATCTGCCTCCTCAATCTGCTCCTCTGCCGGAGTTCCACACCCATGAATCCAGGTCCTTGCCAGTAAATAGGAGGTAAGGTTTAATAATCAGAGTTCAAAACTTGACCAATGATCCTGGGAAAGGATCTTGGATGTGAAGAAAGGGTCAGATATTGAAGAAGCATCTATATTCCAAAAAAATACTTCCTTTGCCCTTTGGAGACAAAATTTTGTCTTTCATATGCCAGTGAGTATATAGACAAAAAGAAACCAGAACTCTGTGACTTGTATTACCAAGGTTCTTGAAAATTCACAACCCCAAGGAATAGATGGGCCACAGAGGTGGTGGTAAGGACTGAATCACATCCCTTGAAAATAAGTATGTGCTATAAACCCTAACCTCTTTACTGATAGTTATAATCTCCCTTGGGGATTGGTTGTCTTTGTTAAATTAACAAGGCAGGATTAGTGTAGGTGTGTCTTGTGTCAATCTTTGACATGACTTAAAAGAAACACATTAAACAAATAGAGAAGAATGATAGGTGCCAAGTCATCAGAAGGGACCACAGGAATCATGAACTTTCCTTGAGATTGTGCACACATAGAGAGATCCTTCTTCTGGAACCAGCTCTTTGACGTTCTAGCCTTACACTATCAACAAACACCTTGATGCTTGGTAAAATTATCCATTTGTAGAATTTCTGCTAAAGCAGTACTAGATAACTAAGACAGACAGTTATTTGTAGTATTACTGTGTGTCCTGCCTGCCCCACCCCCTCTTTCCCAAGGATTTACCATTATCAGGTAAAGTCATAGAGTGATAAAAGCTATCCGTGGTTATATATAACCTGGTGTCAATTTAAGGATTAAGAGTGTATGGGTAAGTCTAAACCTGTCAATCAGGATATAACCAATGAGACCTCTGTGTGGACATGGCCTTTTTCTGAAGATTCTGGGAACTCCTATATTTCTTCCCTGGAGATGGAAGACTCTCTCTCTCTCTCTCTCTCTCTCTCTCTCTCTCTCTCTCTCTCTCTCTCTCTCTCTCCCTCTCTCGTCACTCTCTATGAGACTTCTCTGTGGAGAAGACTCTTGGAGAGAAGGTCATGAAGCCTGATCTCTGGAGCATGAGAAGCCACATAGAGATGCCTGCCAGCACTGAGATGATTACAATGCCACTGGATCTGCAAGATTTCTCACCCACTGGCATGTGATCTTCATGTATTCAGCATCATTGCATGTATTTCATGAGTTTGAAGTAGACTGTATGGATTTGTGTATGGATTAGTTAATGTTGGACTAATTTTCATGATGTGGATTGGGTTGCGATGCTTTCTCAATATATACATATATGCACTAATGAATTTGTTTTGCTAGTCCACCCAGACCAACATACCAGCCAAAGGGCAACACAAGCATCTTCTTAGACT
>PVJH01011977.1:0-66655 GCA_004026705.1 Nesogale talazaci | reverse complement strand
CTGACCACCCTCTCAGACGTGGCATAGAACCACATTTCAAGTTAACACACAGGTGGCCCAACTGAGTCTTAGAATCAAACCGTCTAGTATTTCGTGGTGCTCTAGATTTTTGTTTTGTTTTGTTTTTGGTGGCATCACTGCCCTGGTGGGAGTAGGAAGCCCAACCTTGCTCCTGGAGAGCTGCTGGTGGATTTGAACTGTCAACCCTGTGGGCTGCAGTAGATTTTTGTAAAGCATAATGAACCTGTTAGATCTCTTTCTCTCTCTTGTGAGAGAGACAGACCTCGGTCCTTATTTTTATTGGATACAGAATTCACGCTGAAGCCTGGTTTGTGATCCATGTGAGTTTTACTAAAGTTAGAAGCAGTTTCAGGTTCTACAGTCAGTGCAACACGAGTCAGAGAGCGTCCGAGGCACAGTGGGTGGGATGCACACAGCCGCCATTGGGCTGTGCAGTCTGGCCACGCCGAACTGTGTCGGAGCCCGTGGGAGAGAGGGTCAGGGCAAAACCTCTGTTTTTTCAGGTCCCTGTTGGGAGGTGGGGTCGACCCCATTGACTGAATCAAATCCCCCCGGCTCATATGTAATGTCCAGGTGTAACATCCACCTAGGTGTACCACCCCTTCCTGGCCAGGAGCTTGAGTCTAACCAAACCATATAACATGTCCTTATTATTAGAAACTGCCCCAGGAGCATTTGAACGACACTGGGGTCACAGAGGATTGGGAATCTTTCAGAGAACTCCAAACACCCAAAGCAAACTCACTGCCTTGAAAGCGATGCCAGCCATAGGACAGGGTAAAAATGCCCCTGTGAGTTTCTGAGACAAATTCTTCACAGGATTCAAAAGTCCCCTAGGAGCGGCTACTGGTGTCGAACTGCTGACCTTGTGGGAAACTTTCCAATGATGCATGACAAAGACCTCTTATGAAAGCTTATGAAACTGATGTTCACCTGACATGTTGACTTTGACTTAGGTGTTAGAGTGGAAGAACACGCCAGGGTTTGCATTGGCTGGTTTCGAGTGATGCCTCCAAACGAGTCCCAAATTCCATTCTTTCAGGTAGCAGCTGAGTGTCTTAAAACTTTTGGCTGAGCCCCAGTGGCGCAGTGGTTGTGTGCGGAACTGCGGCCCACTGGGTTGACGGTTCAAATCCAGCAGCAGCTGTCTAAGAGCAAGGCTGGGCCTCCCACTCCCACCAGAGGGCAGGGATGCCAAAAACAAAACAAAAAAACTTTTTATCAACCAGTGACTCCCTAAAGATGCTCAGTGACTATTCAATACAAATAAGCGAATATTTTACTCCCCCTCCCCGCCTGAGTTACTAGCCAGAGAAGTCCTTCCCTGTTTTCAAATGTTTTGACAATAAATGCTTGGTGTTGGGTCAGGCACTGGCCCCGGGCATTCAGAACAGCCTGACTCGCCCTTATTGCACCCCGGTGGCAAGCTTCAGAAGGGCGCCAGAAGAGTGAGCTAGAGAAGGCTGAGCCCCTGCAGCTGCAGCTCCTGCCTCCTCCCTTCTTGATGACCCTCCTGACCAGCTTAAAAACGTCACCGGCTTCACCACAGATAGGCGAGACTTTGCGGGCCCCAGCTGGGGACCCGTGAACTTCACCCATGAACTTCACCCGGGATTGGGCGCTCAGAATAAACTTCTCTTTCTCCCATACCTGGCCTTGGTTTATCTTTGCCGTGAGCCTAATACTTGGGAAATTCATTTCTCGGTTTATCAACAGTGTATTCAAAGAAGCTGCACGGTGATATTTAAGATGAGAAGTTGATGTCCAAATGTACACTACTTTTTTGACACAGCAAAGGCTTCAGGTAGGCACACACACTCAAAAAGGCTAACACAAAAAAAATCTTCAGGTAGAGCCTCAGGACAAAAATGGGGAAACACACAGGGAGAATGGGATGAGGGAAGTTAGGGTGTGGAGATTACAGTCCATGAACTCAAACCAAATCTGTTGACCTGTTGAGTGGAAAACTGGTCTGTTTTGTAAATCTTCACCCAATTCACAATACACTTTTAAAGACTCAGCACAAATGGGTGCAAACTTTGGAGGTTACCAATCAAGGGTGGGTAAGGGAGAGAAAATAAAGCAGTAGACTGGAGGTGTGACAGGTATTCGCTTGGATAAGGGGGCTTTGTAACCCACAGGAAGGAGGCAGAGGAGGGCAAGCTACTCAGAGTTGACAAGTAACCTAAACTGTTGAAGACCAAATTGATGGTTAGAAATGTAAATTCCTCACCCAAGTTATAGTCACAAATTAATTATTTTTTAATCTTTAAGTATAAAAGCTGATATTCTACAGCCCTACATCTGTAGGTTGCTTGATGAACTAAAAAGTCATACTTGAAAAAGTTAGCTATCTCCAAATCACTTTTAAACTGTAAATAAGCCAATTAGAGATGTTTTCGCTTTTAACGTTCAGGATAATATGCATGCATTGAGTTGTGACGATTTGAGGACAGAGAGCAGATGGGACTTTTGGCAAACAGTAGGCATGTCTGACTGGATCAGCAGAACTGGCTAACACTCTCACAGACGGTGCTGCTAATGTCTCAGTCAATTAGAGTCCTGCTACCCATGGTTTGCCAGTCAGAAGACATCTTAACTACTTTTTCTTAAAGCCAAGAGCAGCTCCATTATAACCTCTGATGGGGCCAAACAGATAATTTAGGACTCACTTTTGACAGTCTGCTAATGTCAGTTTTTTACTGAATGTATGTTCCTGTCTGGAAATATTGCTAATGTATACTGTTGCTATTTTGTATGGTAACTATGCTGCCATATGAAAAGCACAGGCATAATTCATTTATTTATCCACAAATATTTATTGAACTCCAAGACTGAATACTACATGCAAAGCAAATCTTTTGTTTTCAAAGCTTATCAAGCACACATGGCATGATCTGTGAATGCCCGCACTGCTTCCTCCTGTGCCTCTCTTCATAGCATCTCATCACTTTCTTTTAATATTCTCTCCCTCAGAGTAGAAGTCAGAGGACTCATTTTTGAATTAAAAGACCATTTTATTGGGGACTGTTACAACTCTTGTTACAATCCATACATTACTTACAGGCAGATTTGTACATATGTTGTCTTTTTCTAGACATTTACTGTCTATTGAACCCTTCGTCTCAGTCTCTTCCCCCCCCCCCCCGGCATAACCCCTTGATAGATTATAAATTTTTATTATTTTCATATCTTACACTGACCATGACTGCTATCTCCCTTCCCCTATGTTTTCTGTTGTTTTCCCTCCTGGAGAGAAGTGTATGATTATGTGTTGATCATTACAATAGGTTCCCCATTTCTGCCTTCCTCTCCCCCTTTTTGTTATCACTATTCCCACTCCTGTTCCTGCATTCTGTGTGTCGCGAGCACCCATCTCTTCTCTATACCTGTGTCTATGCTCCAGTCTAGTCTGAACTGAGAAGCAGCACTGGGGTCATGGTAGTGGAGCGTGAACCTCAAGAGGAAGGTAGTGTGTTTCATTGATGCTTTACTGAACTCTGGTGACTCACGCTTTCCCTGTGGCTCCTCTGTGAGGGGATTGTTCCATCGTCTACAGACGAGCTTTCCATCTCTGCTCCAATCCCCCTCGTTCTCAACAATGTTTTTGTTGGTTTGTTTGTTATGTGTGTTCTGATATCTTTTACCCAGTCCTGACGATTCCTCAGGTTTGCACCGGCAGTGTCCTTCTTCCATGTGGGCTTGTTGCTTGTCTACTGAATGGTGGCTTGTGTAACTTCAAGCCTTTAAGACCCCAGATGCAAATGGGGGGGGGGAACAAAACAAAACAAACATATATCATTGTGTGCACACATCCCCAAGGTACCCATTGAGGACATGTAGGAGCATGAGCAAGGGTGGTGAAGAAAGCAGATGGGCCCAGCTATCAAAAGATAGAGCATCCGGGGTCTTAAAGGCTTGAGCATAAACAAGCAGCCATCTAGCTCAGAAGCAACAAAACCCACCATAAAAGAAGATCACTTGCCTGTGCGATCATGAGGTGCTGAAACAATCAGACATCAAAGAACCAAAATAAAAATCAATGGACCAATTGACTCCCGATATCACTGAAAACAAATGGATACAGAGGCAAACAGAGTAGAAGAAACGATGGTACCCAGCTAACAAATGATTGAATGCCTGGAGTCTCAAAGACTTAAAGATAATCGAGTCATCATTCAGCGCAGAAACAGCAAAGTCCACATGCAGGAAGCACACCAGCATGCATGATAAAGAGGGGCCGAAGGGAGCAGATATTGAGCACCAAAGAGCAAGAATCACATCATTACAAAGGAGGAGGAGAGCAGGGTGGGGACCTAAGGCCCACTGGTGGGTAATTGGTCGCCCCTTTACAGGGGAGTCACGGGGAGGAGACAGACCAGTCGGGGGGCAGCCGGGCAGTGATGATGCATACAAGTTTCCTCTGGTTCCTGAAGCCTTCCTCCCCATCCCCCAACATCATGGTCCCAACTCTACCTTGCAAATCCAGATGGACTGGAGAAGTCACACTGGCATAGAGGGGAGCTGGAGATATGGGGAAACCAGGATGGATAGGCCCCTTCGGGCCAATGGTTAGATTGGAGATCCTGGAAGGGTGGAGAGAAGGGGGGTTAGAGAGACAGAACCAGCAGCAAGGATATACACACAAGCTCTTATTTGAAGGATGGGCATCAAAGGAGTGGGTTGGGAGAGAGGTAGGGCAGTGTAAGATATGACAGAACAATAACAATGTATAAAGTATTGAGGGTTGGTAGGGAGGAGAGACCAAGGGAAGAGGGGAAGGGATGGAAAAATCGATACTAGGGTCTTAAGGGAAAAGGCGGACGATTGGAGAACAATAATAGAAGTGGACATGTGAGGGTGCTTGACACAGTATGCTTATTTATATATTGTGAAAAACAATGTATGAGCCCCCAATAAAATGATTTGAAATTTTTTTTAAAAGACCCCAGATGCTATACCTTTTAATAGCTGGGCACTACGCGCCTTCTTCACCATATTTGCTTATGCACCTGTTTTGTCTTCAGCAACTGTGTTAGTGGGTGAACGTCTCAGACTGCCGATTTGTTAGAACAGAGTATTCTTGAATTGAGGGAGGGTATGAGCAGAGGCCTGAAATCCACCCACTCCCTCAGTGTACTGCTGTATAAATGTATGTACATAGGTCAATACCTCTATTTTTGTGCATTGATGTATTTACATATGTACACCTCTATCCAATTGTTTTCTAGATCCTTCCTGCTTCCTTTTACCTTCCTCTTGCCCCACCACCACTTTTTTTTTTTTTTTTAGGCATCACTGCCCTCAGGTGGTGGGAGTAGGAGGCCCAGCCTTTGCTCCTGGGAGCGGGAATTGAACCTCCAACCCAGCGGGCCGCAGTCCCGCGCACAACCACTACGCCACTGGGGCTCAGCCCCCACCACCACTTTTTGCTTATTTCTGCCTCTTGGTACCTCCTCTTGCCTAGTTCGCTGTTGCTCCAACACCTCCCACCCCATCCCTATCTCCTCCTTGTGATTGACTCTAACTAATATTCCAGTTGTTCCCTTGTCTATGACACTGCCTGTTCACCGCCCCCTTTCCCACCACCCTCACCCAGTACTCATTGTTTTTGTTGTTAGGATCCATCAAGTCACTACTGACTCATAGCGTCCCCATATATGACAGAGAGAAGGAACCATTGCTTGGACCTGCACCACCCTCACAATTGTTATGTTAGAGGCTATCGCTGCAGCCACAGTGCCAGTAGACCTCATTAAGGCTCTCTCTTTTATTGACCGGTCCACCAAGCACGATGTTCTCCTCCAGGGACTGGTCCCTCCTGATAGCATGTACACAATACCTGAGAAACAGACTGGAAAAAACTGGCAATGACGTCTTGGACAGAGAAATAACCTCTAGAATCGATAGAAAACTCTAACACTTCAAAAAGAAAGAGATGACTACCTCAATTTAAAAATGGGTAGAGGGCTGAGCCCCGGTGGCGTAGTGGTTGTGCGCAGGACTGCGGCCCACTGGGACGGAGGTTCAATTCCAGCAGTGGGGCTGGGCCTCCTACTCCCACCACCGGAGAGCAGTGATGCCCCCCCCCAAAAAAAACAAATAAAAAAATGGGTAGAAAACATAAGCAGATAGTTTAGCTAAGAGGACATTCAGGAGGCCAACAAACAGAGAAATATTCATGATCACTTGCCATTTCAAAATCAAAGCAATACTGAGCTATCATTTCACCCCAGGATTAATAGCAAGTGTGGAAATCGAGATGGTGGTTCCTCAAACAATTGGGAATAGAAATACTTTATGACCCAGTTATAGCATTATTTGGTATCTACCCCACCAAAATGAAGAACACATCACTAACAGATACATGCATGCCCATGCTCATGGCAGTGTTTGTTGCAATAGTAAGATGAAAACACCCACCAGTGCAAGAAAGACAAATAAACTTGGGTCCATATCCACAATGAATTCTATACATCCTTAAAGAATAATGATGAACATGTGCAATACCTCATGATATGGATAGACTCAGAGGACATTATGCTGAGTGAAACTGGTTATAGATAATGTATGAGATTGCTTTTTAAAAAATCATTTTATTGGGGGCTCATATAACTCTTATCACCATCCATTCATTATATGTCAAGCACATTTGTACATTTGTTGCCTTCATTTACAAAACATTTGCTTTCTACTTAAGCCTCTATTTGCTCCTCATTTTCCCCCTCTCTCTTCCCTCCCCCCCACTCATGAACCCTTGATAATTTATCAATTATTATTACTTTGTCATATCTTACACTGTCCTATGTCTCCCTTCACCCACTTCCCTGTTGTTTATATCCAAGGGAGGAGGTTATATGTAAATCCTTATAATCAGTTCCCCCTTTCTACCCCAGCTTCCCTCTACCCTCCTGGTATCGCTGCTCTCACCACTGGTCCTGAAGGGATCATTTGGATGAGACTTCTATTATAAAAAAAGAAAGATACAGACTTTGAAGGTTACCAGAAATGGGAAGGATTGGAAAAGGGAAACAGTAGGCTAGGAGGTTGATATGTGTTAACTTTGGTGAAGGGGAAGATAATATACTATAAGAGAGAGATGGGGGGAAATGAGAACGTGGGGACAAAGCAAGTCATTGATAAACTGCTTACAATGGTGAATGCAAAAATGATTATCTTATATATAACTCCCCATCTAATTCACAGTAAGAAATAATATGAAACCATGTTTCAATTAAAACAAAAATAAAAGTACATGAGACAAATTTCATTATTCTCCCTTCTAAAGAATATATTCTTCAACAGCACTATAATTCACGCATCGCAATTCTCATTTGGTCTTCCTTATTCAATATCCAACTTTTACATACATATGAGATGACTGAAGAATACACTCGTTTATGCCCACTGCATCTAAGTCCTCCAAGTGACATCCTTGCTTATTAGCATTTTACAGAGTTCTTTTGCATCAGATTTACCTAATGCAAAACATCATTTGATTTCTTGACTACTACTTCCAAGAGCATCGATTGAGGACCCAAGCAAAATGAAATCATTGACAATGTCAATCTTTTTTTTCCATTTAGGGTGATGTTTGTTGGTCCAGTTGTGAGGATTTGGGTTATCTTTACATTCAGGTGTAATCCATATTGTATTCTTTAATATTCAACAGTAAGTACTTTAAATCTTCACTTTCAGGAGGGAAGGTTATTTCAGCTGCATGTTACAAGTAGTTAATGAGCCAATCCTGATGTTAGTTATGTTCTCCTTCGTGTAAAGGGCTCTGGTGGCATGGTGGTGGTTTATTGGACTGCTATTGGCACTAGATTTTAAATGTCAAAGCATGGGGAATGTCAGAACTCAGAAAATGCACAACGAGGAACATCTCTTTTCATCCAATTGTCATCATGGCAATAATCAACTGAGAAATTCCAATTTTCTATATCACACGTTTCGCCTCCTGATTACCAAGTGGGCATTTTTCTGTTTTTTTCTTATTAATCATTTTATTGGGAGCACTTTCAGATATAATAACATTCAATAGTTTGATCACATCAAGCAGATTGTACAATTACTACCACATCGGTTTCAAAACATTTTCTTTCTTTTTTAATTCCTTGATATCAACTTGTTTTTATCCCCAGGTACTCATATTTATTTTTTTCCCCGATATCTTACATAATTCAATATATCCCATTCACATACTGTGTTATTCCAGGGAGACTATTATATTATCTTCCCCTTCAAAAGCACACATATGTATACAAGAAAGAGTTCTATATACAAGAACAACTGTACATTAAGAAAACATCTCAACCCAGTCCAGTCCAAGGTCGTAAGTTCAATATTAGCCCATATGTCTGATACCATTCTATAAAGTCTTCTTCAGACTCCCTAAACACATGCAATGACACCAGGACAATCACAGGCCAGTGGGTACAGAGTCTTGTGTAACCAGTGGCGGTAGAAGCATCTCAGCACTGCAGGGGTCTCCCGTGGCTCCTCCAGTTTCCAGGGCTCAGAGTCAATCAGCATTCTGCCATGTGTCTTGTCAACAGCAATGTCTCCCAGGGAGTGAGCAGATAGTGTTTCCTGCATCCCAGAATGAATTACCAGCATTCTCAGGAGGTCTTGCCCACAAAGAGGTTTTATTGGCTATCTCCAGATTGACAGGCTAGACTCCACCCCTACACTCTTAGTCTTCAAATTGACACCAGAATACGTGACTGCCACACATTCAATTCTGTTGTTCGATCCTATCAATTGGCGTTACACAGTCATCAATGCTGTCCAATCCCTATTCCCACCTTCCATCACTACCTCTTCCCGGCCCCTCTGATAACCATTACTCTTACTACTTTTTCTGTAAGGTTATTTATCTTGGCTTTCATGTACCCAATGATCCTAAGTATATAAAAGATCTTATGTAAATCTTACATGATTAATGAGGTAAAATTAAGACCAAAATAGAAAGGGGAGGATAGGTATGTGGTTCATCAGTACTATATCACACCCTGGATTTATCATCCTGTCTGTGTGGCCCTTCTGAGAGGGATTGTCCAATTATCTTCCAGGTGGGTTTTGGGTCTCTACTACATCCATGCCCTTCACATCAATTTGGTTGTTTGTTTTTGAACTTCTAATACCTATTCCCGTCAACACCACATGATCACACAATTTAGTGTGCTTCTTCCACATATGCTTTTTTGCTTCCCTGATAGATGACTGCTGGTCTAACTATAAGTCTTTAAGTTCTCAGATGCTATATCTTTTGATAGCCAGGCACCATCAGCTTTCTTCACCACATTTGCTTATGCCTACGTAGCAGTTACATAATCTGGTGTCAACTTGAGACTATTAAGGGTGAAATGGTGGAGTTTAGTGTGTCAGTCAGGTCATGGTCAATGAGACTTCTATGTGAGCATGATTTTCTGAGGATTCTGGGAACACCTGTCTTCCTCCCTGAAGGAGGGAAACACTTTCTCTGCGAGGCATTTCTCTTGACAAGACACATGGAAGTACCCTGATAGAGCCAGAGCCCTGGAGCTAGAGGAGCCATGTGGAGACCCCTATCAGTGCTGAGATGGGTTGTTTCCTTGGCCTGTGGTCTTCCTGCATTTGGCATCATTGCATGCATTACATAAGTCTGAAGACTTTATAGATTGGGATCAGACATGTGGGCTACAGACTTGATCTGTACTGGACTGGAATGTTTCTTAATATATAATTACTCTTCATATAAAGCCCTTTCTTATTTACCTACAAGTGGTCTCAGATTTTGTTCTCTAGTCAACCCAGACTAACATATGCACCCATTTTGACTTTGGCAATCATGTCAGGGAGGTGAGTATCATACAACACCACATTATTAGAACAAACCATTCTTGTATTGAGGTAAGATTTCACTTTTAAGACTAAGATGTGTATGGCACAAGCCATATTTTCTGTTGTCTTGTCTGCATATGAAAGCTAGAAAATGAAATCATAAGGCTGAAGGAGAGAATGCCAGAAGAATGAACAAATCTGTCTTGGAAGAAGTAAAAAGAACAGCAAGAATGCTCTAGAGAAGTGAGGATAGCTAGACTCAATGAATAATTTGACACATTATTGAAGGAGCCGTCCTTTCTCCCTGACGAGAAGGATATCAGCTTGGGAGATGTTAGCAAAGCATGGAAGAACCTCGATGAGATGAATTCACACTGTGATACAAAAGTCTTTCCAAACAGCAATGACTGTGATGGCGGTGCAAGACCAAGCTGTGCTTCTTTCTGTTGTACATACTGCTATGAATGGAAATGGACTCAATGACAACAATAAAACAAGAAGTTGGTATATGCATTTTGGTTCAATTTAAAAAGGAAATTACTAAATTTTATAGTTACATGAGAAATAATTGCACATTCTTAATCATTGCAAAAGAAAATTTTAGGTGTAAAAAATAATTATAGGGAAAATAATCTCAGGCCCAAGGGAACAAAAAAAAAACTACCAGTATTTTTATAATGCATCAAGTATATTTTTGAGTCTAAGACATTAAATACTATTATTAATAGCTCCAAAATTATGAAACTTATTTTTGAAATGCAAATAGGGAAATTTGCAGATTAAAGATGAAAATATCTCATTATACTTTATCCCACAAAACACTTACTAGAGATAGTTACAATATATGTAAAAAATATATTCCATATGTTTTTAGAATGCAGTCTTTTAAAAACATACAAATAAATAAAAACCACCAATTGCTCCGAGGAAGAAAGAGGATTTCTGTTCCCCTAAGGAGTTCCAGTCTCAAATGGGTGCATCAGCAAATGTGGTGAAGAAAGCTGATGGTGCCTGGCTATCAAAAGCTATAGCATCTGGAATCATAAAGGCTTGAAGGTAAACAAGTGGCCATCTAACTCAGAAGCAGCAAAGTCCACTGGAAGAAGCACATCAACCTGTGTGATCAAGAGATGTCGAAGGGATCCGGTATCAGGTATCAAAGAACAAAAAAATGAGGGAGAGTGCACATTTGGGAACCAAGGACCATCTGTAGGCAACTGGGCATTCCCTTACAAAGGGTCACAGGGAGGAGATGAGTCAGTCAGGGTGCAACAATGAAACATACAAATTTCCTCTAGTTCTTATTTTTAAAGAAATATGGAATGCTTCATGGATTTGCATGTCATCCTTGCGCAAGGGCCATGCTAATCTTCTTGGTACCATTTCAATTTTAGTATATGTTCTTCTGAATACGCACTCCTCTCGTTCTTAAAAGCTTCCTCCCCCCACTATTATCATCCCAATTCTACTTCACAAACCCAGCTAGACCAGAGGATGTACACTGGTACAGACAGGAACTGGAAAACACAGGTAATCCAGGACTGGCAATTCATTCAGGACCAGTGGTGAGAGTGGTGATACTGGGAGGGTAGAAGGAGGGTGGAGTAGAAAGGGAGACCCAATTACAAGGATCTACATATAACCTCCCTGGGTGGCAGACAACAGAAAAGTGGGTGAAGGGAGATGTTGGACAATGTAAGATATGACAAATAATAATAATTTCTAAATTATCAAGGGTTCATGAGGGAGGGGTTTGGGGATGGAGGGGAAAATGAGTAGCTGATATCAGGGCTTAAGTAGAAAGCAAATGTCTTGAGAATGATGAGGGCAACAAATGTACAAATGTGTTTGACACAATGGATGTGTGTATGGATTGTGATGAGTTGTACAAGCCGCCAATATTGATTTTTTTTAAAAATGAGTTTCTGTCTCAGAAACCCACAGGGGAAGTCTTGTCCTTTTCTGTAGTTTTGCTGGACATGGAATTTACTGGACAGCAGAGAGTTTTTGAGTTTCATTGTGCATAAACCTATTTCAAACGTTATCTATCTTGGACTGTGTACAAAAAAATTCCATTCCCAGTATAGATTTCTAAAAGTGGAGTTGTAGTACTCCCACTCACACACCCCAAGGTCATTACTGGTGGTGAGAGATGTGGTGCTGTTCTTTTGTAGTACTTTTTATTGTATAATTCATTAAACTAATTTATTTCTTTGATTTACAAATCCCTATGTGGTTTGAACTCTCCTATGTCTGCCAACTTACTATCTTGTAAACTCTTTCTCTTTTAGTCCAGCAGTAAAAGGTCTGTATCTCAAGATTGTTTTGTCTGGTCATACCTTCAGCTTGGAATGTTCTTTGCCTTGTTTCTTAAAAGAGTTCTTCCTTCTTGTAACACACATTCTTAGTTACACTCTGTTACTGTCTCTTTAATTTTGTTAAATGATTCTTATTATAATGTAAACTATGATTGCATGACCATTTTCTGTCCTGCTCCTTCTCACTCGCTCTTAAAAGTTACACTTTGGCATATAAAAAGAACCCAACACAAATTATCATTAAAAAATTAAAAGGAAAAATTATCATAAGGTAGAGATGGCGTTGCTATATATATCCATATATGTATGTGTATGGGCATACATAAATAATCTCTCTTTAGGCTATGTACTTGGAAGCCTAGTCATGTTATGTTTGTACCTATTTAGATGTCTGCCTTTTATCAATATGAACTGTTTTTAAGTTTCATTAATATTTTATCAAGCACTCTTTAATACTCAACTTTCTTTTGTATTTTTTGAAGTATTTTATGTTCCTCATAAAAATTTGAATTTTTTAAAATTCAGCAGGGCTAAGCCTAAGTGGTGGCCTAAGTGGTTGAGTGCGGGACTGCAGCCTACGGGCTTGGCGGTTCAAATCCAGCGGTGGCTCTCCAGGAGCAAGGCTGGGTAGCTCTCATGACCACCAGAGGGCAGTGATGTCCAAAAAACAAAAACAAAACAAAACAAAAATTCAGGATGAAATATTAAACCATTCTCATGAACTACAATCAATGATATAGGATGTACTTACTTGAGCAAAGGATGAAGTGTAGGATGAAAAAATCCTTGTTTGAAATAAACTCATGCATGTATAAAGATGAAATGTAAGAACCCTACTAATACTTTTTAAACATATTCTAATATCTCACTAAAGCTTCACTGAATCAGCATGGTAATAAAGCATATTTTCAAGGAATCTGAGCAACATAACAAAACCAAGATTTTATTTTTATAAGACTTCCCCGCTCCCCCAGAGCAGTGTTAAGTTTATCGCATTTGAAACATTGTGCACAGAACAATTGTGCAGACACTGGCATTCTCCCATAATTCCTCCCTCTGTAAATTGCTTCTCCTATTAATCACTTACATTAAAGTTAGATTTCTACATTCAGGAAAATTCTTGAGGTGGATACTGAGGTAGCTAGAGCCTTTGAAAATTTATTTAACAACGAAGATCTCTGTAGCATTTCCTACAGGTAAAAGGGAAACACACCTAGGAATATTCAATGACATCTATGGGAAGTATTATTTATCAGAAGCTAGAATTTCTTATTGCATCATGCTAATATACTAATAAAAACAGAACTAAATTCAACATGTGGTATTATGACAGGAGTGAGACTAAAAAACAGAAAGAGGGGAAATGGGAATAAGATCATGTTGGATTACTTGTTAAAGAATGAAAGCAGTAATGGTGCCTTAAGAAGCTGATAGAAGACAATACGAATTGCCTAACCATTTGCTTCTTCTTAACACACTAGACCCTCTTCAGTTGGGTGACGGCAATGTACTGGGTTAATAGCCATCTCCCCCTATTCCCAAGCAGCCAGGGGCATTTATAGGATCCTGTTAGTGTCTGATAGGAAGGAATTTTGCAGAAGGTTATTTTTCAAAACAGGGTGGGATTGGTAGGTCTGTACCAGATGTCCTTTATTTTCCACTTCCTCTGACCTTGGCCGCCTCCATGTATGTCCCTGAAGCTGCATTTTAAAAAGGAAATCCCTGTAAAATACATTAGGAAGAAATGTAGGTGAAGTAATCATCCTGGGATCATCATTTAGAAAGTGTAGTTATGATGGAGCCAGCAGTTAGAAGTACTCTGAATCCTTGATGATTTTATTATGAAGCAGCACAGATCTGATCTACTATAAAATCTTAGAGGTGAACACCAAAAGAATAAAATACATAACTCATAAGTGACAAAACGAGTTTATCTAGCCTGCCTCCTTGAGCTTACCTTGAGCTGTGCTCTTGCACTGACTGTATAGAAAAAGGAGGCAAAGTAAGTGCCCTGTGTACACCTCCACCCAAGCTCTGCATCTGATTTGAATTGTGAATGGAGCAACATGGGGAAAAAAATGTTTATCTAGCAAAAATCAGAAAGTGAAAAAGAAATGACATAACAGCATGATGTGGAAGGGGAAGTGGTGTACCTTACTTAGATATTTTGTTGGTTTTCTGGCACTATCCTACAGTAAAGGTACGGAAACAATGTAATCCACGAGCGGTGAGCAACCAGAACCTCTTGAGAAAGAGCCCCTTCCAAGTCTGAGGAAAGATACATTCAAGATTAACTCTAAATATCTTGCCATACTAGATAACATTGGAATATTCCTAGGGTAGGTAAAAAGGCTTCAACTTATTAAGGGACACTGACTTTCTGTTAAGGATGATGATAAGTTTGGAAAGGGATATAATGGTGATCACAACATGGTGATATGTCACTGAATTGTGTACATAAAAATGGCTAAAATGGTAAAAGTTAAAAAATATATATTTATCTCAATTGAAAAGGGGAAAGAAAAGGATTTTTCTTTTTAAAAAATAAATCACTTTATTGGGGGCGCTTATAGCTCTTATAACAGTCCATACATCAATCATATCAAACACATTTGTACATATTCTGCCACCATCATTTTCTAAACATTTTCTTTTTGCTGGATTCAGGTAATTTTCACTGGGCCCAAATGAGTCATTTTGATTCTCTGTAAGTATAAAAATTGCAATAGATATAATCCATGTTTTATTTAAATTTATGAGCTCTTCATGATATTCTTTTTTTTTTGTGCTTGGCACAATATATTTATTTATGTATTGGAAAAAAACGATGTACGAGCCCCTAATAAAATGATTTTTAATTTTAAAAAGTTTGTAAAGCCTGCAGAATGCTGTTACTTCTAGGAAAATCACGTCCAAGGGAACAAATATGGGGTGTTTTATCAAGGGTAGAAGATCTTACTAACGTAGGGCCAGAGAAGGCAAAGAGAATCTGCATCTCTGAGAACACCACAAACACTGCAAGGATTTTGACACATAAGATCGAAAAAGTCAATGACAAGGCCAATCACTTGAGAATTCCCCTCACCAATGGAAACCAGGTTGTGATAGTTCTCCAACACCACATCCTTATGTAGGGTCCTCTGAGCAGGGTTCAGGAGCTGCCATTCCTCCCACGTGAACCTCACTGCCACATCACTGAATGTCAGTGATTCCTGAGCCGTGGTCATTTTCTTTTGATCCTTTGGACACTCTTGGCAACTGGGATGCTCTACGTTTCTCTTTTCTGGATCAGCTCTAATGATGGCCACAAATTTCCATCACTCACGAGGACATCCCAGGTATAATACTAACCAAACCAGGCACTCATTCCTCCTTCCTGTACACTGCCAGTGATTCAAAATCTTCAGGAATGGGCTCCAGGGTGTGCTTTTGATCAAGTGGGCACAAGAACCAGGCTCTGAGGCAGACAGAGATGTGTTGCCAAGGTGGGGTTCATGTTATAGTTTCAGAATTCTCCGCTTCATACCTTCCTTAGGAAAACATCTTGCTGCAGGAGGGACCCTCACCCCGAGGCTGCTCAGATATCAGAGCTCATGATATTTTTTTAAGAAGCTCATCCTATTCCTTTGGAAGTTGATAGGGAACGCTCATTGTCATGAAACAGGAACATAAAGCAAAGGAATCAAGCATTTTTATGGCCTTCTTTTAAAACTATTCATTATGAAACGAAAATAGAATACCATAGATACTCGTGTATAAGCTGAGGTTTGTTCAGCACATTTTTTTTGGCGGGGGGGCATCACTGCTCTCCGGTGGTGGGAGTAGGAGGCCCAGCCCCACTGCTGGTGTTCAGCACATTTTTAATGCAGTTTTTGTGGTAAAAACAGGTGGGTGCCTCGGCTGATATTTGCATTGGCTTATACTTGAGTGTATATGACTAGAGTATGACCTTTTTGCAATTCTAGTTACTAGTGGATCTCATTAGGGAGCATCAATATGACTTCTAACATTACAAAAAGAGACCACCAGATCTTATGTGCTCCCCTAAAATATAACAATTTCTATCATTAAGAGAGTCTGACAAGGTGGTTTGAACTCACAGCAACTGGATGGGGAACAGAAAAACACTGCCAATCCTGTGTCGACTTTACAATGGCTGTTATCATTATGCCCATTATTGCAGCTCCTGTGTCAATCCATGTTGTTGAGGGTCCCCCCCCCTTTTGCTTTGTTCTTGTTCTTGTTAATGTTCTCTTTGCCAAAGAGTGTCCTTCTCCAGGGCTGGTCTGCCTAATGACGTCTAACGCATGGAAGGCAAAGTCTCACCATTTCCCCTTCTCAGGAACATTCTGATTGTACTTCTTCCAAAACAGATTCGTTTGCTCTTTTGAAAGCTCATGGTATGTAAAGTCAACACTCTTCACCAAAGCCATAACTCAAAGCCACCGCTGTTCCTGGTCTTCCTTAATCATTGTCCAGTTTGTGCATGCACATGAGGGGATTGACAATACCGTGCCTTCAGTGACCCTGGGGGCATAATGGGTTGGTTACACACTGGATTGCTACCTGCAGTAAACAGTTCAAAACCACCAGCTGCTCTGTAGGAAAAAGATAAAGCTTTCTATCACTGCAAAAGATTGAAAATCTTGGAAACCCACAGGTTCAGTATAAGGGTAAAATTTAAAATTTTTTATTAGATACTTTTATTAGGGGCCCCTACATCTCTTACTACAATCCATACATCTATTCGTTGTGCCAAACATATTCGTGCATGTGCTGCCATCATCGTCAAGGCATTTTTTTCTATTTGAGCCCTTGCTTGATATTAGCTCCTCAAGATGACTTAAAAAAAAATTTTTTTTTTCCTGGGTATCACCGCCTCTGGTGGTCGTGGGCACTACCCAGTCACCTCTCGATTTGAACTGCCAAGGCCGCGGGCTGCAGTTCCACACTCAACCACTTATGTCACTGGGGCTCAGCCCCCTTTTTTTATTTTTAAGGTAGAAGGGATGAGCATTTACTTGCTTTTTTATACATTCTTTTTTGGAGGGGGAGATTCAGTCTTTTGTTTTAATCATTTTATTGGGGGCTCATACAAATCTTATACAATCTGTACAATTGTATGTAAAGCACATTTGTACCTTCGTTGTCATCCTCCTTGTCACTCTACTTAAGTCCTTCACATCAGATCTTTTTTCCACTTCCCCCTCCCTCATGGGCCCTTCATAATTTATAAATTATTTTGTTGTTTGTACACTGTCTAATGTCTCCTTTCACCCACTTTTCTGCTGTCAGTAGCCCCGGGAAGTTATATGAAAATCCTTTTAATCTGTTCCCCCTTTCTACTCCACCTTCCTTCCACCCTCCTGGTATTGCCCCTCTCAACACTGGTCTTAGGAGGACCTCCTGTCCTGGATTCCCCATGTTTTCAGTTCCTACCTGTACTAGTGTACATCCTCTGGTCTAACCGGATTTGGAAGGCAGAATTCAGATCATGATAGTGGGAGGGAGGAAGCATTTAAAAACTAGAGAAAAGTTGCATATTTCATCATTGCTACACTGTACCCTGACTGGCTTGTCTTCTCCCCACAATCCTTCTGTAAAGGGTTGTCATTTTGCCTGCAGATGGACTTTGGGTCCCCAATCTTTAGTCCCCTCACTTACAATGATGTAATTTTTAGTTGATGCCTGATACCTGATCCCTTCGATGTCTCATGGTCACACAGGCTGGTGTGCTTCTTCCATGTGGGCTTTGTTGCCTCTCAGCTAGATGACTGCTTGTTTATCTTCAAGTCTTTAAGTCCCCAGATGCTATATCTTTGGATAGCTAGAACTTTCTTCACTACACTTGCTTATGCACACCTTTTGTCTTAAGCATTCTTATCAGGAAGGTGGGCATGCAATGATATAATTTTTTTGCTTTTTGGGCATCACTGCCTTTTGGTGGTGCGAGGAGGCCCAGTCTTGCTGCTGGATTTGAACCTTTGACCTGGTGGACCGCAGTCCCGCGCACAACCACTATGCCACTGGGGCTCAGCCCTATTTTTGTTCTTTGTTGACTACTGATTCCATCGATCCCCTCATGATCACATAGGTTGGCGTGCTTCTTCCATATGGACTTTGTTGCTTCTGAGCTAGATGGCTGCTTGTTTACCTTCAAGCCTTTAAGACCCCAGCCGTCAGATCTTTGATAGCCAGGAACCATCAGTTTTCTTCACCACTTTTGCTTATGTACACATTTGTCTTCAGTGATTGTGTCGGGAAGGTGAGCATCATGGAACGCCAATAGAACAAAGTGTTCTTACATTAACAAAGTACTTGAGTGGAGGTTCAATGTCTATCTATAAGGGTGCCTATAAGGGTGAATTTTAAGTCACCTTTCAGGTCTGCAACTGAACTTCCCCCTATGCCTTCATTTTAAGCTAAACTACAGACAGGATTACAAATGGGAGTAATAGTGTAGTGCGCACACCTTAGAATGTCCACGTTCATTGCTTCCACTTTAAGATTTATTTCTCCACTGCCTAACAATCATGATTGGCCTGACCGTGTCTTTTTTTTTTTTTTTTTTGAGGCAGAGTTCATATAGGGTATATTTTTGTTCACTTGAAAAATAAAACTTGGGGCTGAGCCCCAGTGGCGTAGTGGGCAGGACTGCAGCCCGTGGGCTTGGTGGTTCAAATCCAGCAGCAGCTTTCAGGAGCAGCACTGGGTAGCTCCCACGACCACCAGAGGGCAGTGATGCCCCAAACAAAAACAAAAAGAAAACTTGTAGGGCTGAGCCTTGGTGGCGGCATAGTGGACTGCGGCCCACTGGGTTGGCGGTCCAAATCCAGCAGCAGCTCTCCAGGAGCAAGGCTGGGCCTCCCACTCCCACCAGAGGGCAGTGATGCCCCCCTCTCCCCCAAAAAACCCAAAAGAAAACAAAAATAAAACTTGTAATATACAGGACTTTTTGAATACAGGTATCACTGCCAATGGCTGAATTGTTGTGTCTCTGTTTAATTTCACAGCAAGAGCTGGGAGGCCAGGGGCTGGTGGTTAAAAGTGGTGTGGCTTTTCCTCTACTTTTAAGCCCTTCTTAGATGCAACCTATACTTTTAATGCATTAAGCAACCTGGAGGGAAATGACACACACAGAGCTCGGGTGCCAAGCATTATTATACTACTTGAGTTTGGACTCCATTTCCGTCTCCCACTGGCTTTTAGGCAATTGAGTAAGGGTAGTGTGACAAGGTATCAAACCTCTTAGCACTTCTTTTGGAAAACAAGGCACTTGAAAAATGACACAAATATATACCAGCCGGGGTTCTGAGTTGCTTTCCAGTTTTCTGACTTGCATCATGGTGAGCTCGGAAACACGTTGATAAGATCTGACAGTGTTTCCTGGGAAACAATTTCTCAACTACCCGCAGGAGCTGCTTCTCCCTCTGTACAACCCCTTTGAGGTATCCCTCAAGCCAACTGTTTTGTGGTAGTATTCTCGAGCCTTTGGTAAATTCCTAAGATATCTTCAACCACTTCTTAAATTTCTAGTTATTGGCATCAAAAAGAAAAGGGAAAAACATATTAGCACTGTTTCCTGTTGTTTCCAGAAAACTGAAGCATGCTCTAGGGCAGTGATTCTCAACCTTCCTAATGCCACCATCCTTTAGTTCCTCATGTTGTGGTGCCCCCCCAACCATAAAGTTATTTTCATGGCTACTTAATCACTATAATTTTGTTACTATTATGAATTGTAATGTAATTATCTGATATACAGGATGCATTTTCATTGTTATCAATTGAACATAAAGCATACTGATTGATCAAAAAACATTGATTAAATATTGTGAAATATTTATTTCTGATGACAGGTAATGAAATCTTGTCTTCAAGCATGGTTAACAGTCTTCGTGCAGGTACTCATGTGGGTGCATCTTCATATGGGTGACCTGCCTGGAGATGTTATGGGAGCAATGTCTTGGTTCCAAAGATCATCAGAAATGTTTTCTGATGGTCTTAGGCAACCAGCGTAAAAGGATCTTTCTACCCCCAAAGGGGTCGTGGTGCTCTAGGGCAGTGTTTCCCAAAGTAGGTGATATTGAACCCTGGTGTGGGGTGCTAGAACGATCCATGGGGTGCTACATGTACATTTAGCTATGCTTTATCCAGGATATGAGCTGTAATGCAAAAAAAAATTGTCAGGGAGTGCTGTATAGTTTTCTGAAAAGAGGGCAGTAGGCTAAGTTTGGGGATCTATTCTCTAGGGTATAATCTTGTGACATGTTATCTCCTCTCAGGACAGCAGATGATTCTTGAGGGATCATGCAAGATTGATGCAATGGGAAAGATTGCTCTACTGTTCATTCAGAGTATTCGGCTGTCTTACATACAGGTAATACTTGCCATCACCGACTCTAGGAATTATGCTTCACAGCCCGGGAAAACCTCACTGCTATTTTGTCCTCAACTTTTACTCCTCTTTCTTTCTAGGTATTCTGATATGAAGGTGAAGAACACATGAAAAACATCTTGAACTATGCCTTTCTTGGAGAACTTCAATTAATTTGGAAGATTTAAGAAAATGAATGTCGGCTAAGTCCCGGTGGCGTAGTGGTTGTGCACGGGACTGCGGCCCACTGGGATGGAGTTCAATTCCAGCTCCATGGAGCAAAGGCTGGGCCTCCTACTCCCACCACCACAGGGCAGTGATGCCCCCAAAAAACCAAAAAACAAAACAAACAAAAAAAAGAAAATGAATGTCTATAATCTTAATTTTTGAATCCTAAACAAAATCCTAACGGGGAAAAAAGCTTAACTTTTATTAGTGAGCTCACATTTTGTGCTGAAATTAAGTTGAATATATAAGCGGACTTTTAAAAGTTCACAAGTTTTATTATCATTTTCTGTAGGTGACATTCAACCGGCAGTTTTAGGACATGGGCTTTCTCTTCCAGAACCAAGACCTCATTTATCTGTAACCTAGTGGAGAAAACTCTGGAGATGGTAAACATTATGACTTATTTGAAGCCTCAATTGGCCACCTTTTGGCACTCCGCAGGGGGGAGCTGGTTTCTCCATGTCCTGCTAAGATCCCTGCAGCTCTTCAGAGCCTGAAAAAAATTGTCATTAATGCCAAGACTGGTCACTTCAAACAGTTCAGTTAAGGAAACTCTGCTGAATGGTTTGGTTGTCACTAAAGTGTGGATGTGGTTTTATAGTGGCGAGATCATAGGCAAACAAGGCGTTATTAGCTATGATGTTTGAAGACCAGTCTTTAACATCTGATTGTATTTGGTTTGCTTTTTGAGTGTTCTTGGACAATGTATGATCAGTCTGCTCTAATAAAATAGATCATTCTAAAAAAAAAAAATCCTATTCTCTTTTAATTAACCATATCCATGAACATTCTGAAGCTTTCTGGGTTCCCCACAGGCTGGTCAATGGGAGACCCAAACTCCCCCTACTTATATTTGACTAGGACATGGTAAAAGTTGAATACGATTTTAGCTCTTTTCCCAACCATCTTATAGAAAGGTGAAATTGATTTAGACAAATAGCAACCACGTGACAGAGTGGAGCTGTGGGGTAGGTTTGACAAGGCAACATCTGAATAGCAACCCAGGGGCTCAGCTACTGATTCACCAACACTGCTGTATTCAACATCTGGGTTCAAAATGGTGAAATGCAGGAGTTCTATAATCTCTTTATGAGAATTTGTCTAACACTGAACATCAAAAATAAAATACACAAGTTTAAACAGCATTCGTTTATTATCTAGTCTATGTTCTAATCATCTCAATAAGTATAAAAATTTGCAATGTTGGATAAACTGATTAGTAAAATATTAACATAGCTTCTCATGGGAACTCTTAAAAGTACAATATAAATCAATACGAACTTCTTTCATTCTACTTGTGTCATGTTTGTATCTGATTTTTTTTTCAGTATATGCCTATTTTCAAGTCCAATCCAAGGAAGTCAAAAATATATGTTACCAAAATAAATTTGTAATTTTAGAATTTTATCAATTCAGATGAATTGATGATTCCTACACTACCATAAAACTTTAGTTTGTATAAACAATTCAATAGGGATAAATTACTCTGATCATGTAAGTTTCACTGGTTTAAAATTTTAGGGTGAGGAATTTTAAACAGCTACTCAAAATAAGATAGTTCTGATTTTGAAGATTTTTCTCTATAACACTTACTACAAAAAGTCAGTTATTGGCATGGACCTTAATATAAAGTATTCAATAGTAAATATCCTAAAGACAGCTTTACATCCCAAGATGCTTTAAGTTGTTAGTCTTCTATTCAAGTCAGGAACTTTATTATCACTACCACAAAGTGTGGCAGTTACATAACCTGTCAACTTGAGAAGGAGTGGGGTCTAGCCTGTCAATCAGGCTGCAGTTTGATGACCTCATTTGGAGGCATGATGGAGATAAACAGCTGGATACACCCT
Source organism: Nesogale talazaci (assembly GCA_004026705.1). NCBI lineage: Eukaryota > Metazoa > Chordata > Mammalia > Afrosoricida > Tenrecidae > Nesogale > Nesogale talazaci. The sequence continues at coordinate 44,039 of PVJH01011977.1, read as the reverse complement.
CCACTCTGCTTTGTTCTTCCTCCTGACAAGTCACATGGAGCTATGCTGATGCAGTGAGAGGTCCTGAACTCAAGGAGCCACACTGGAGACTCACGCCAGTGTTGAGATGCTTCCACCATCACTGGATCAACAAAACTTTGCACTCACTGATTTTTAAGCTTCCTGCATTCAGCATCATTGCATGGCTGCCTGAGTCTAAAGAGGAATTTATGGACTAGCATCGATATATGGGGTAATAGCTGGTTTAAGGATTTCTTCTGGACTAGGCTAGGATGTTTTCTTATATACAACTACTCTTTATATAAAGCTCTTTCTTATACACATGAGTGTCTATGAATTTGTTTCGCTAGTCAACCCAGACTAACACAAATATGATTTTAATTTTATTTCCTTTTGAAAGAAAAGTTAATTTAAGTGGAAAACTTTTGGCGGTAGTTTTCCAACACTTGATCTTACCCAAAAGGCCAAGAAGCGATTGCCAATAGTTTTTCATCTTATATTACTCCTGTTGATAAATTTAAACTTAATTTTATGTTCCAAGAATACTTTTTGATTAACTGAAATTAAGTAATATATTCATATAAATAACACTGTTACTCTTAGAGTGTATTTCAATATAATAGACCATCAACTTGAAGCTAGATCAGAAAGAATAAAAAAAGAAAAATTGTTTTTGGGGTTTATTTCTTTTTGAAACATTGTAGTTTGTGCATCTTGGTGGGTAGCTAAAAGTGTCACAGTATCTTTTATGCATTCCCTATTCAAGGCAGAATGGAATTTTTGATAAAGTGGTAAAAAATAAAAAAAGACATGATTATCTTAAAGTAATACTTTAAAATAAACTAAGAATAAAGGAACACCGAGGCTTGTCTTAAAGAAGCTGTCATTCTTTTCTTTAGAGATTACAACACACATACAGTAAGTGAATTTTATCAAAATACAGCACATTTTTCTACTATATCCATAAAAATCAATTCCTATGTAAATAGTACTGAAAACCAACTAAAATGAGTTAAAATTTACAAAGAGTTGTTAAAGGGTTTCCATTGAAATTATTAAAATTATACAGTACAATAAGCAATTGATAGCATCTTGAAAGAAGTGCAATATTTGAGTTCACATATTTTTTAAAAGTACTGCCTATTTACTCTGAGTAGCAAGAAAGGGATGAATCCAAGTCACGCTTGCAAAAATAATGTAGGTTGGTATTTTTGCTATTCCTATAAAAGTCTTAATTAATCCAGATTGAAGAACAAAGCACAACAGTTTAAAAATTCCCAAATTATATTTCTTAGTCATTAAAATTGAGTTGCAACAAACAACTATTGCTCTAATGAAAGGCTGCAGACTAGCCCCGACTAAAAACAGTTATTGGTCTTCTATGGCACTTTTTTCTGGTCCAATTAACCATGCATTAATTCTTTTAACATTGCATGTTATTCAAATTTTATTTGATTACATAGGCAGAACAAAAGCAAATACAATTAATGGTTTGGATACACAAGATTAATAAACCTACCATCAGGTATTTGTTATAGTAACTAGGAACAAAGGCAGTTGGTGGTCGAACACTATTATACTGGTATGCTTAGAAACCCTTTACTGACTCTGAAGCGTCAGGTTTACACTTCATGTTACCTGTAGGAACAGCCCTTTATTTGAACACCTTTACACTCTGGTAGGCCTCAAAAACCCATCCCTCTGTAGCTCTCCACAACAATTCTTTGTCACTGTGCCAATTTCACAGGCTTGCTTTGGTTTTCTAGCTCCATGCAGACTCTTTCCTCTGACTTTTCCAAGGCAAGGTCAAACACAATCAAGAGGCTTTCCTAATCCTTTTTGCTTTTTATGTGACAGGCAACACAGTCTTAAAACTGGCCATTTTAGTATCATTTGATGCATAAAACAATAAATCACATCAAAATGGAGTACTAATTAAAAAATAAATCATAAGTACCACCATTAGCCAAAAAAACAAAACAAAACAGATTTCCATTGCAAAGAAAATGCATGGTCGTGCATCAACAGTATAGTTAAAAATTTCCTGGGACTAAAAAAATTAAAAATTGACTCACAAGTAGCAAATGTTTAATCAATGGCTATGACAAAGATCCTTGCAGAGCTCATAAAACATAATTATTGTTCTTCTTTAAAAACACATTACATTTTTATTGCATTATTCAATTAATAAAAACACACGAATAGCTGTTTTTTTTTCATTCTTTGCTTCCAGGTTTTTATAGGAAATAATGTTTTAATCTGGCCTTGGAAAGTGACCCACCAGCACCACCTTCTCCTACTCCCTCTTCAATTCAATGTGCACATAGCAAAAGCCAACACTTCAAATTTCTTGCCCACATTACAAATAAAAAAAAGTTTCTGCAGAAAAATATTAATACCAGTTGAATAAAAATAAGGGCATAAAAGCTATGAGATAGATAGCTCTGCCATCTGTCTCTAGGCTACAATCAAGGCTAACTATAGCCTTGCACAAATTTCAATCATGTGTACGAAATCCAAAAATAAACCTACAATCTATACAAAAACAATACAGGTTTGTTTTTGTAGCCTTAATTTCTATGTTCAAAAACCTAACCAGAAGCTTTATGATATGAATGAAACAGTCCCCTCTATATATTCTGTACAGTGGTTCTTTCCCTTTAACCACAAGTTCCAATATTCTTTAATGTACAAATTTGAACATAGTTTTGAGTTCTTTATATATAAAAATAATCAAAATATTAATTTCCCCTGCAAGTATCTTCCAATAAATCTTGCTATTTCCCCCCTCCCACCCCTGATTTTTTTGTCCACAGTGCTTATGAAGAAACTTCCCGTAAGATGAAGAGCTCTACTGTGTTCTGGAAAGTTTTCAGCAAGGACACTGCTTGTCCATGTTCAATATTGATAAAACTGTAACCATTAGCCTAAAAGAAAGAAGAAAAATTATTTTAGGAAAATCATTCATGAGGGCTTATCTAGTCTTCCTGTGCACTTGAATTTCTGTCAGAAAGCTGCTAAAACCTGGCAGAAAGTAAGCAGCACTTTTGTAATTTAAAACACCCTAAAACCCACAGAAAGAAAATCTCCCGACTATTGGGTTGAATTCTCAAAATTCAAAGTAGCAATCCAGTGTTAGGCGCTATTTGCTTAGTGTCAGACATGATAGTATGTGTTTGTGTGTGCACATGTCTGTAATAAAGTGCAACCGAGGATCATCAAATTCCAGTGGCCACAAAGGGCAAGGTTTAGCCTTCCCAGTGCCTTGTAGCTCGCATCAAGACTATTGCACCTCTTATAATGAAGGTTAACATACCTTTGCACCAGGCCCAGTTCTAAGAACTTTACATATTGTAAAAATCCTGTAAATCTCCTAACAACTCTCAAAGAAGATTCTTTTATCTTGTTTTAGAGAAACCAGAAGCATATGAAGGAAATGTGACTTCCACACAGTCACAAAACTAAAACCATAAATTCTCATAAATGCACAGAAATGCAAGAGTACGTGACAAAGAGGATGTATAAAGAAAGATGGGAAGAGAAAAGCAGGAAGACTGCATGATCAAGACAATGTGGTAAAATATTAGCACTTGTTGACCAAATGAAATATATGTGTGTGTTAGCTGTCTTATTCTTGTGTTTCCCCAACTTTGAAATTTTAAAATAAACATGTATACATTTACATTTTATTTTCCCAATAGATGTAACATGTTCCTGCTTAGTAGCAGTCAACTATGATAAGACAATTGGTTTCTATTTAGAAGAGGAAGAAGATCCAGAAATCAGAGAATAAACTAGACTGCAGCTCTATGAACAACTGCTTCCCCTCTGCTGTGAGACTAGAAGAAATGGATGGTGTCCATCTAGTTACTGATTGTTTTGATTAAGGATTCAATACCTGTGGAACAGAATTTCGAATTTCTCTTCAAATCCAGAATTAGACCCACTAAGACGAAAGAACCCTGAGAAAATTTCTGAGCCTAAAACTATTTCCCAAAGTCAACCTCAAGCTAAACAGTTTAGCTAAACTAGCAAAGAATATCTGCCGTAAGTATCACATTCTATTAAAGAATTGTAAGATGAAATTGATAATTGTTACTGAAAAATGTAGATGAATAGTTTATGGAGTCTAAGTCAATGGTGGTGAAATAAGATGGGAGGCTGAGCCCTGGTGGCGTAGTGGCTGAGTGCGGGACTGCAGCCCACTAGCTTGGCGGTTCAAATCTAGCAGCAGCTTTCAGGAGCAAGGCTGGGGAGCTCCCATGACCACCATAGGGCAGTGATGCCCAAAACAAAACAAAACAATCATAAAATGGGAAGAGACAGCAAAAAGGAGGATACCATGTGAACAATGTAGCCAATGTCACGCAGAGACTATTGAAAGGGTGTATGAGCTGAGTATATTTTTCATGTACACCTGACACGCACTTTAAAGGCACTAGAGTCAAGACTTAAACAGAAGCATCCTGGCCACAAAGCCTAGGCGTTGAGCTACTAAACTCTCATGCCTTTGTCATTTTTTGATTTGAAGGTTGTTTTTTAAAAAATTATGTGATTTCTGAATGAAGGTAGCGGTAGAGAATGTGAGTTATATTTCTAAGACGATGATAGTTTGTCTTCAAGGAGTGGTGCTTTGAGCTTTCAAATAAGAACAAGTTAACATTCCCAACATTAAATAAAACCAAGGTACAGGTGGAAAATTTTCAGACAGAAAAACGCTAAGTTAAAGAAAAGGTGAAAAAAAATAGAATATATAAGAATGCGATACCTTCTAATCTTTTTTTGATTAAAAAATTTTTAATCTTCCAAAGTTTAATGATATAGTAAATGCTTATTTTCATTTTTATTAAGCAATTCCTCAGCAAAGATGAAGATTTTACAATGAGCAAAAAATTTTAAAAAAGAAAGCACACGAGAAATATTTATCTTATTTACCTGAAGAATTTTATCACCTGGTTGCAATAATTTTGATGCTGGTCCTTCAGGCTGAACCCGTGTTACAAATATACCCTTTGAGAGCAACACAAAAGATCATTATTAAGTCAAAAGCTTCAAGCATGCAAATATTTGAATTAGGATACATCATCTAAATATTACTGTTACTAAACTTATCTTTGACAATTCTGACTTTACTACTGTGGTCTCTGGGTTACAAATGTCCAACTTAGAGACAATCTGAATTTTCTCTGTAAGGGTACATAAATCGGCCCTCACCTCTACCTCATAAGACATTCTCCATCCAAATCACCGTCATTTGCTGCCGTGCACAGTTCTTAAGTAAAAGGCTCTGAAATTTTGCCTTCCATTAAAATCAGGCAAAAGAAGAATCAAATGGACTTGTTTTCACAAATTCAACTTAGAGACAGCTACAAACTGATCTAACTTTTGTAGCCAGAAGACTGTTAGGAACTTGTGCTACAATGATCAATTTACTTCTATGCAGGCAGGGAAACATCCTAAGAAAACTAAGTATCAGACAATAACAGAATGGAAATTTAAAAACGTTAGAATTTTTTCCTTCAACTAACCAAACTCATCAATTAAAAAAAGGGGAAAGCTAAGGAAGGAAATACAGAAGGAAATCAAAGAGGTGATATCTATCTAAATTCACATATAAAAGCAATCAAACTGTTACATAAAACTTAACGGGCATTTCAAGGATACATAAAAAAACTCACATCATCATCAGGTCTGAATGGGTTTCCTCTACCCCCAACACCTCCTGATATGCTAAATCCAAGTTCTGGATCCTTTTCAACCCTCACTCGAATCTGAGTTAATGCGAACATAAAACAAACTACTATTACTTTAAAAAAAAACAAACACCAATCCTACAACACAGCAACATTCATAAGCATTGGTAAATTAAGTCTGAAACAATATAAATCTGTAAAAATACATTTAAAACAAATGTTTGGGCAGATGAAGTGAAATGTTATGTTAATGAGTTAGTGAGTTAAAGGTACAGCTGGGATTATAAAGCATAGCACATAACTATTGCTTGTTTTATGAAGTTAAGCAGTCTATTAAACTCGAAACTGTACTTTTAAAATATCATAAATTTCAATGACAGTAGAAACACAAAATCTGTGTATCAGTTTTCAGTTGTGAAACATCTAAGTTACACAGTACTTCTGTTTACTGACTTGTTTCATTAAGAAATCTAAGAGGTCCCTAGGTTGCTTTATATAATCTGTTATTTCCAAAATCTGTTGCTATCCTTCACTGGTATTGGATTTTAAAATATGATACAATAATTTTTATAGGGCTGAGCCCCGGTGGCATAGTGGTTGTGCGCGGGGACTGAGGCCCACTGGGATGGAGGTTCAATTCCAGCTGGGCCTCCTACTCCCACCACCTGAGGGCAGTGATGCCCAAAACAAACAAACAAACAAACAAACAAAAATAAAAAATAATTTTTATAGCAGTTATGAAAATTATGTAATAAGCTGTGAGAAAAAAATTCCCTTCTTTTCTCAGACTCAACCAAAATGAATACAGCATTTTTCTACCTAAGTTTCTAATAACACTGATAATTTTTTCAAACTTAAGAATGCATGGCTAATTTTTTTTTTTTATTTTAAAGGATTTAATTTACTAAGCAGTCTGGAAACCACAATCAAAATTTAAAATAAAAAAACTAAAATCTGAGGAACCACTATTATTAGACAAATAATAGTAAGTCACAAAGTACCACTACGACTGAAGCCTGCTATTTATATTGTGGATAGTTTGACTACTGGAAGTAGACTGGGTAAACAACAGCGTCAGGGGGAGAAAGGTCATGTCCCAAACATTAAATCCTATGTCAGGAAGTCAGAAATTGAAGGAATTAAGGCAAGTTAAACTACAAAATTTTATATTTGACCAAACTACTATAAAAACAAAACTTTGTGGTTGAGTGCAGGACTGCAGCCCAAATCCAGTGGTTCAAATCCAGCAGCGGCTCTCCAGGAGCAAGGCTGGGTAGCTCCCACGACCACCAGAGGGCAGTGATGCCAAAAAAACCTTAAATGGCAAAATGTTAGTTACAACTCTAAGGGCTATGCCCCGGTGGCGTAGTGGTTGTGCGCGGGACTGCGGTCCACTGGGGTGGAGGTTCAAATCCAGCAGCAAGGCTGGGCCTCCTACTCCCACCAACAGAGGGCAGTGATGCCCCCAAAACAAAACAAAAAACAAAAAAAAATTAAAACTCTATATGGATACATTGCCAGTAACAACATTTGAAACACAGTACAAGCTTAGTCTCATATTTTAAATAACCTTGTTTAATCTTACCTCTTGCCTTGCCAGTTCATGGCCTTGTCTAGGAGTGCAATGGGGCTGTGTATATGGAGGCTGGTGGGCCACTTTCAGCATCAAGTAATCAATTAGTTGTTCTCTAGAGGGATGCCTTGCCACAGATGCCTGAGGAGGGGGGTGATGGATTTGACTATAATTTGCCTTAGACCTGAGAGGCTGGCCCATCTGTCCATTACTCAAAGGCATCTAAGAAAAACATGAAGTGTCTTAAAATGACCAGTGATATTACACATAATTTGATTTTCTTCTTGTAGCATTGCAAAAGCACTCGTAAACAACACAATACCACCCCACTTACACTATCATTTAAACTTTAAAATCGTACACAAAATACACTTGTTGATGTTTCTCTTCACCAGAGAATTAATTATGCCTTAGAAAGGTTTTTTTTTTTTTTGCCTTAGAAAGTTTTTCTAGTGATGTTTTTTCTTGGAAAAGTTTTCCTAATGGTACTTTTCTCAGACTTAATCTTTCCTTCCAAAATTAACAAGGCAATCCAACTAACTACACAGTAGTAAATTGATTCAGTCTTCATATTAGGGGGCTTCAAAATACCTGTGGAAAAATGGAATTCTACAAACTTTTTGAAGCCACCTTGTATACGCTAATTAACAATTTAAAAACTCTTTAAATACTAACTTCATACTCCTTACTTCAAATATTAAACTTTTGTTAATCTTCACAAGCTGAATGAAAATGTGAGGGTATTATTTTGTTAAGAAACATCTTTGTTGTAAATTAAATGCAACTTGGTAGATTAAAACTGAATTTTAGACTTAGCATCACCATTTGTGAGAATGGGCTAATAGCTTATTGGTTTTGTGTAAGGAATCTATCTAGAAAGAAGAAAGGTTACAGTCATCCTTGCTAAAAAATTCTGTAATTATCAAAACTATTTTTCACTGAGCTATATTATTTTATACTTAAGAACTCTGGTAGCATACATATGTTTCCTGTGCTAACCATTCTTATATTGGTGGGGAAGCATGAGAATGAAATGCTGCATCATCATTGTATCTTTAAAAAAAATGTGTGGTTAGTTACTATTTGCCCATTGATGACTGAGACCAATTTATTTGCCTAGAAGCAACTAATTTTGCTGTTCATTTTATTACTGCGCACAATTCTGTTAACAGCAGTCACTGTTCTTCAGGATGATATGGTGTTCTTTTTTTTTTTAAACCCTACCCTAGATATGTTGTTCTTATATGCAAATTTATTGTCTCTTTCCAGGGAAAATCTCTCTAGGCAATCATCACTTCTGACCTATTCTAAAGACTCCTGACACGTGGATATCTGGTCTTACCTGACATTTCCTATCAATGGTAAACACATGCATGGGTTACATTAAGCTATGATTTGCAGATGGCACAGGGAGAGAAATAGCACAAAGCAAACTCAGTAACCTAAGCCACGAAAATGGTAAATTAAAGATAATGGGTGAGAGCTCAAGTAATATGAAAATTATAGGGAGGAGGGGTACAAAAGAGAAACATAAAGCTCAAATTAGATGGCTGAGGGTCTATTTTCAAGAATTACATAAACTTTAATAAAAATAGTTATACAATTCATTTGGATACCTAGAACACAAACTAGTTTTTAAAAAGTGTGTGTGTGTGGGGGGGGGGGGAACGCGGGCGGAAATAACTGAGGAAGGATAGTGAAGAATTCTCAATCTGGCATGAGTGATAGATAAAACTGAATCTCTAAATAAGTGAAGCTTTTTAGTTATCCAAAGTTGCTAGTTCTTTTTACCTATGAGTTACTAATTGCTAGTTCAAACCATGGCTTAGCACTTTTAAATGTGGTTTGATGTAATTCTGTGTATTTATACCATCAATACTATTTTCCTCTTTTGTTGTGACGTCCATTCATAATATATAACAGTCAATCAACTCACAAAGAATACACCCATCATCTATTTTACTATATACATTAGTCTCACAAAGTGATATAAAATTAAATTCAGGGCAGAACCCCGGTGGTGCAGTGGATGAGTACGGGACTGCGGCCCACAGGGTTGGCGGTTCAAATCCAGGAGCAGTTATGCAGAAGCAAGGCTGCGCCTCCTACTCCCACCAGGGGGCAGTGATGCCCCCCCCCAAAAAAAAAATTAAATTTAAAGTATTTTAATAAGAGTTAAGGGAGTACTGGTGGTGTAGTGGGTAAGCAGTCAGCTGTTTTGAGTAAAAGTCTGACAGTGTAAAGGTACCAGGAACTCACAGGAGAAAGATGCCACAGTTACCTTCTGTAACGATTTGGACTCTTGGGAACCCCAAAGGCAGTTCTGCTTTGTCCAGTAGGTTTCTATGAGATTAAGTCAACTTGATGTGATGGTAATGGGTTTTAGATTTTATTAATAGTAAAGTACTCTAGAATTAAGACAGGTTTATCTTCAAATCTCTAGGTACTCATGGACATGGCAAAAGCCCCAACGCGTATATACAGCGTATAAGCTAGCCCAATTATCAACCGAGGCACCTAATTTTACCATAAAACTGCATTAAAAATGGTACTTAGTTCTAGAGAACTTCAAATTTAGCAATAAAGTGATTCTCCAGATCTAGAAACAGAGAAATGGTGGTTGTATTCAGGCCTTGTATTACTTAAAATGTTTTTTACTAGTCAGAGTAGAAAAACTCTCCAAAAAAGTGATTTTAAGTGTTCAAGTGTATATAACATTGCCAGTTCCCAAACCACACAAGAAGCGCACAGGCATGGCATTTACTTCCTGATCACGTACTTTCATCAAGGTGTCTGGAGGAACATCTTTGTGACTAAGTGTAGCAGACGAGTAGATCTGCTGTCCTGAAATGAACACATCATCTTGACAAGGATCTCCTGGACCGGAGGTCTGGGGATTCTTCAAATGAGGCAAAAAATACAAAATAAACAAATAATGCTCTTTAAGATGTGAAAGCAAAATGATGATGACACTTGTGAGAAGGTAGGAGAAAAAATATATTGCTAGGCAATAGAAAGATGAAGATACCAACCAAGAATTCCCATCAACACTGTTATCAATATCCATTCATACTCTTAGCCTTCTTCCAAAGCTACACGGCAAAAAATTATTTTGTGCTATGTAAAAGTTTATACAGTTCCACACTGTTAGTCTCCTTTACAGGACACACATTCTTCTACATGTTCCCCCTTTACCTACAAGTTTAATTTAAATAATATTTATCCTTTGACTTGCTCGAGCAAGTTATCAGGATAGTTATCAGGATAAATAGCCTCAAATTATAAGAGCAACTAAAATATGCTCTTGTTGAGCACACACACTCAAAAAGTTTTTTGGCAAAATTTGTCAATACCATACAGGATTTTTTTTTTAAAAAGTGGTAACAATTAATTTAAAGTTTACAAAATTTGCTTTATCTTAATTTTATCCCAATATTTTGAAGGGAACTGATCTTTTGAAGTGCTTTTAAAAATAACTAGATTTTAAGAATATATTTTAATAATGAATTTAAAAGGAAAATAACCTTAACATATTTTTATGTGCAGTTCATCTCCTGGACAGTTTTAAGGCAGAAAATAGATTCAACATCTAATTGTACTGAATATTTATTGTAAATATGATGGGAAGTGAGGCATCTGGATTTTTCATTATAATTTAATTCTAAACACAACTAGATAGGTAGGACTTTTTTTGGGGGGGGGGGGCAATCACTGCTCTCCGGTGGTGGGAGTAGGAGGCCCAGCCCCACTGCTGGAATCGAACCTCCATCCCAGTGGGCCACAGTCCCGCGCACTACCACTATGCCACCGGGGCTCAGCCCTGATAGGTAGGACTTTTAAAGTAAGCAGTTTGTCATAGCAGTAGAGTTGTTACTCTTAAAACAATATATAATTAAGCAAGATAGAAGTGCAAATGAAATTGTGTTAAAGAACATTTTAGAATCTATTTCATTATGACATTTGACAGGATACATGGAAACTTTAGGCTACACAGATATATCTTAGAAGGTATATCTACAAATAATATATTCAGTTTACTTGCTAGTTCAAGCCATGGCTTAATACTTTTAAGTGTGGTTTGGTACAATTTTGTGTATTTCTGCAATGAATACCTCTACTTCTCTTTTATTTTGATGTTTACTCAGAATGCACAATAACCAATCAACTTAACTCACAACCTGAAATTTAGACTCAAGCCTGGATATACCTAAGCATACTTTCAAAACTCAAGCATATACTGAATTAAAACCATAAAGTTATATGGAACAAAAGGCCTTGAACTTAAGAAAAGCAAGCAAAAATTGTTATTGTGGAATAATTAGGGGAAAAGGATAATTGTCCCAAATGAAAATAAAGACAAAGATTACTCCTGAGTAAAAGAAGTTGCTGGTTTTTCCTTTGTGTTTTCTGTTCCCTTAAGAACAGGAAATATTCAGCACCTGTATTCATAGTGAACACCATCCTCTCAAAATCTTTCAAACTGACAAGTTTCAAAATGACTGCTGTCACCTTCATGTAACATAGAAATCAAGAGGAGGGATGTGACAGAGTGTGAGGCTAACTGAGACCCAGCCAAAGTAAAGTAAACTTAGCAGCCAGTTCCTACTCTAAAACAAAGTAGAGTAAAACTAGAGTGTTAATTTAAAAAGGAGACTAGGAGTCCAAGAAAAAGTGAAGAATCTAGAAGTAACATAGTCAATGTTGAGACCTTTGTCTCCAAATGGGAGAAACTATGAGGAGAGAAGTCTTCAAGGTGGAAGGCCAGGGCAGGAGGAATTCTCACTCAGTGACCATTGTCCCACGTGGAAGTCACATGGACAAGCCAAAGTTGCTCTGTTCTTTCTTTTTCTCAGTCATTCTCACCCCCTAATCTTAAACATGGCCATAAAAAGGAAAAACTAACACACACAAAACCCACCGTTCTTCTGTGCTATCAACCTGCCTGCCACCACACTAAGGCAACAAGGCCTACTCAAAACGCTGGGAAAATACCCGTGGGTACTTGTTACAATATCTCCAGTTTCACATTTAATCATCCTCAGTGAATTTTGATCTCACTTAATTCTGGTTAATGTTTTTTCATTAGAAAATTTGAATGAAAGTTATTTTCCCCTATAACCCCAATTGTGGACTGCATTAAGATAAGTCTTATACCTTCTATTAGCGAGATAATTCTCCTTAACTTTAATATTAAAAGAAAAAACACTGCAAAGAATACTTTTAAAGAATGTCTTCAAGGAGCCCTGGTGGCATGATAGGTGACGAGTTGAGCGACTAATTGCAAGAACCTCTTTAACAGTTAATTAATTTCTGTTGTCTATCCTTTTTTGATCAATAATGGGCTACTCCCTTCAAGATCAAAGAAACATTAACGATTTAGAACTAAGCCATGTAAGAAGTGGTAGGAGATCAAATTTCTAACTTACAGGGAATATTTTCCTACAGAAATGTAAAGCAAGTGGGTGAGTATCTAGGTATTAAAAGTGCTAGTCTACTGTATACTGCAAGTACTCACTCGGAAAATGTGCCCACCAGAACCTCTTCCGTCTGCAACACTCAAGGCAAGGCTGCCTTGGCTGCCATGCAGATCCCTAGAGCTGCCATAGTGAAAGCTGCTTACAGCAGTGAAATTGGAATTAAAGGACCTTGACAGCATGCTCTGAATAAAGAGGGGATAGATTTAACAGAGATTAGTGCAGCATGCAAAATTCACAGGACATGTTATTTCGCAGACTCTCTTATCACCCCAAACCATGCAGAAATATCATGCAACATTGAATTTTCAGTGTCCCGTTGAAATTGGCACCATTTACCAAAGAGATTTACATGACAACATACATATACATGAATTACATGTAAATACATTCATTCACGTGTTTTGACACCAAGGAAGGAATACAAACATATAGATGTTTTTAAATGTTCTTTTCTTTAACTCTTAACACATCTTATTAGAAAGGCATCGGAAAATAGAAACTGAATGAATGTCTCTATAAAATGAAGTTAAAGGCTGAGCCCTGGTAGCGTAGTGGTTGAGTGCGGGACTGTGGCCTACTGGCTTGGCGGTTCAAATCCAGCAGCAGCAAGGCTGGGTAGCTCCCACGACCACCAGAGGGCAGTGATGTAAAAAAAAATGAAGTTAAATCACATTTGGGCATGTGATTAAGACAAAAATGCTATAAAGTAATTTCACTCTTGGCAAAATTTTGCACTTAAGAAATGTACACTATCCCCAAACTTTCAAATTGTTCTCATTATCAAGTATTATTAATATGCAATTCTAGAAAGGATCTATAAAATTATCATATACACTTTTAGCTATCTTGTAGATGCTAAAGAAAGACTAAAGAAGACCAAAATTACTAGGACAGAACAGCATTTTCTCAAACCATTTCACCAAGTATTCAGCAGAGACAATTAGAGGATCCATAACCATTTCATTGGACTTTGTATTAGACATACACAAAACATAAGAAAACCATGCACAACTGTTGTGTTATACCCCCAACTCTAACACCCTGCTAATTTGAGTGGCCTGATTCATCCTTCTATATTATATTTCTATATTATCAGGTGTACAAACAGTTACTGCACTTGGCTGCTAAATTTAAATATGTACCTTGGGTGAAAGACCTAGTGGTCTTCTTTTGAAAATATCAGACACTAAACACTTTATGGAGCCCAGTCCTGACACACTTGGGAGTCAACATGAGTTGAACTGACTTAATGGCAACTAGTTAGATATCCCCCGCCACCCCTTCCACCCCACCGCCACAAGTTAGATCTTAAAGATTTTCTATCATCTCTGAATGTATGTGACTTCAAAAGGTTTGTGGGAAAACTTTTCATTCCATATTGCATGAACTTTATGAAGCCCCTTTGTATTGAGTTGCCTGTAAATGTTTCACTATGAAGGCTGCAGCTTAGCACAGGACTAGACTTGAATTCATCATAGCCCACATGAAGTCACACCTGTCAAATACATTGCACAGAACTTAATTAAATGCTACGTGCATGTCCTGGATAATGTCACACGTAACAACTAAACATGTAAATTATTATATTGTGAGAATCATTTCATGGTTTGGAGTGCTTCTTATTTAAATGTTTATATAATCAGGTATATCAGCAACAATTGGATGTTAATATTAATTCACCTTTGAAATAAAAACATTTGATTCCTTTTGAAAGATTCTCAATTAAGTTTGAAGAAATCTTGAGATTTTGAGGTAAGCTAACTATTTTTAATGCTTGGGTTCCAGCGATTGCTTGTGTTTTTTTTTTTTTTTGGGGGGGGGGGGCATCACTGCCTCCGGTGGTGGAAGTAGGAGGCGGAGCCCCACTGGTGGAATTGAACCTCCGTCCCAGTGGGCCGCAGTCCCGCGCACAACCACTACGCCACCGGGGCTCAGTCCTGCTTGTGTATTTGTATATTATATAAATAACAAAATAAATAACTTATCTATTCTATGTTATTCTGTTTTACTACTAAACTTCCAGCTGAGCAATGTAGCAACTTTTGAATTTTTTTTTGTGTGTGTGTGTGACTTACCTCTAAAGAGAAGGCAGGCATTGGGGAATCCTTGGGGAACTTTTCAGATGTCTACTTTGATTTTGGGGTGAAGGAGCAGGTGGTACACAGAAACCCTCCATTACTCTCTTTCCCCCTTTTGGAATCATTGCTCCCCCTTTTAGAATCATTGCTCTTAAGTGTGGAGTCTCAACTGCAATGCTATCAAAATGCTTAAGGAGTTCTGAAAAGCACCCTGGTAGTGTAGTTACTGGCTTTTAAAGTTGGTGGTTTGGGTCTTTTTAACCCACCCTAGCTACACTGGAGAGAGATGAGGCAGCTTTCTTCCATGAACACTAGCAGTCTCAGACACCTCATGGAGCAGTTCTACTGTGTTCTGTGAAGTTGCTTTGAGTCGGAATCACCTTGATGGTAGTGGACTTGAGGAGTCTCCTTGCTGGTACAACCGGGAGTACACCCCCAGCTTCCAGGGGCTCCACAGAAGAAAGACCTAGACATTTGCTCCCATAAAGATTATAGCCTAGAAAACCACGTGAGGGGGGAAAAGGAGGGGGTGGGTGGGTGGAGACATGGCAGCTAGTTCTACTTTCACAATGGAATAGTAACAGTGCTAAAATAACTAATTAGCAGTATATTTTTAGTACACTTTAAGCTCATGCTGCCTATATTGTCATCCCTGTATCTAATAAAACAGCAGGGATGGAATACAAAGAGCCTGTATATTAAAACAGCAGTTACAATAACATTATGTTTTGGGGTCCAGGGCATGGCATGCCCTCAGACTCAACATCAGACCCCTAGAGGTCAATAAAGAGACCTTGAACTATTTACAGGTTTTTTGTTTATTTATTTAGGTCACTGGTTTTTAGTTGTTGTCGTCGTTTCATTTTCTTTTGTCATTTCGTTTTGCTGTATCTTGTTTTTTGTGTGTGCATATTATTATCTCTGCAGGTCTTTCTAGATAAGATAGGTTGGATGAACAGTCTGGAGGAGAAAACAATGGGACCGATGGTTCTGGGGGAAACGGGAGAGGTGGAGGAAAGGAGGTGGTGTTGACCAATCCAGGGACAAGAGAACAAGTGATCCAAAATCAGTGGTAAGTAGGGTGCGAGAGGCCTGGTAGGGATTGATTAAGGGCAATTTAACCAAGAGAAATTACTGAAACCCAAATGAAGGCTGAGCCTGCTAATGGGAAAAGAGCAAAGTAAAAGGAAATAGAGGAAAGAACTAGGTGGCAAAGGGCATTTATAGAGGTCTAAATACAGACATGTACATAGGTAAATATATTTATATATGATGATGGGGAAATAGATCTTCGTGCATATATTTATAGGTTTACTATTATGTTAGCAGATGGACATTGGGCCTCCACTCAAGCACTTCCTCAATGCAAGAACACTTTGTTCTATTAAATTGGCATTTCATGATGCACACCATCCCAACACGACAGCTGAAGACAAATCACATGCATAATCAGATGTGGTGAAGAAAGCTGATGGGGCCAGACTATCAAAAGACACAGCATCTGGGGTATTAAAGGCTTAAAAGTACACGAGCGGCTATCCAGCTCAGAAGGAACAAAGCTCACATGGAAGAAGCACACCAGCCTGTGTGACCACGAGGCGTGCAAGGGAGCAGGCATCATACTGTAAATGAGGGTGAGTGCCGATTGGGGACTCAAAGCCTATCTGTAGACAACTGGACACCCCCTTACGGGGGGGAGAAGAGCCAGTCAGGGTGCAGTGCAACAACGATGAAACATACAACTTTGCTCTAGTTTTTAAATGTTTTCCACCCCACCCCCCACACACCCACATTATCATGATCCCAATTCTGCCTTATAAATGCAGCTAGACCAGAGGATGTACACTGGTTCAGATAGGAACAGGAATCATGGGGATCCAGGGCAGTTGATTCCTTCAGGACCAGTGGTGGGAGTGGCAATACCAGGAGGGTAGAGGAAAGGTTGGGTAGAAAGGGGAAACCAATGATAAGGATCTACATATAACCTCCCAGGAAGATGAACAGGAAAAAGGATGAAAGCAGACATCAGACGGTATAAGATATGACAAAATAATAATAACTTGTAAATTATCAAGGGTTTCATGAGGGAGAGGGGAGCAGGGGGGGAGGGAGAAAATGAGCTGATACCAGGGGCTTAAGTAGAAATGTTTTTAGTACATTCTCAAATGTTTTGAGAATGATGAGGGAAACAAATGCACAAATGTGCTTGACATACAATGGATGTATGTAAGGATTGTGAAAAGAGTTGTACAAACCCCCAATAAAATGATTTTAAAGAACCGTTTTGTTCTTAGTACATTGAAAAATTAAATAAAAAAATAAATTAAAAGCATCTTCTTAATTATTGGGAACTCAGAGAAATAAAATCAAAACACAGAGTTAATTTCTAGAGTGAAAATGACTCTAACTATGCTTCAATTTTAAGAATATTAAGTTCTATTGAATGAAGTAACTTTTAAGACCATAGTGACACAACAGTGATACATTACTCAGACAAAAAAAGGCCTAGCACTATAAATGTGTAATGAAGGAGTTTGATTCAAGCTTGCATAACGGAGAACACACGTAAGTATTCTTAGAAATTTTCTATGCAAGGGAGGTTCAAGAAGTTTATAAAATACCACAGTGCAAAAATAATGGGATTTTTCTCATGTACTTATCCCTGGGGATGGCCCATACTACTTGTTCATTTCTTCCCCAGTTATAGCCATATGTAGAGATTTATTTTAGAAAGATTTACAGTAATGAATGGATTCCTATAAAAGATTATTTTTATACTTTTTGCAGCACAAGAACATTGTAATATTTGTACAGTGTCCAAGTTAATAAAGACTATGCCTAAGGCAAAAAAATTCATAAAGTCAACAGTTTTGTTTATTGTTAACATTATTAAGAATGTTTTTGTTTATAGAATCCATTTAGTAAAGTCTAAGAGCCACTGATCTAGATTAAAGGAGAACAAAGGTAAAGCTATAGAGAGATATTTGAGCATTCAAATCCCTTGATTTTAAAAATGGCAAAATACCTGGCACAATTAAAGGTGAGGGAAAGGAAAATGCTGCAGGAGGCCTACGTGTGTACATATAATTGGACTTTACTTTAATGGTTTTAGATCAATAAGCAAGTTATGACAAAACACTTTCCCTACAAAATTAATGCCCAGGAAAACTCACTAACTTAAATGGTTTGTATCTCAAATTTGCATGGCTAACTCTACTTTCAAACTGTGTTTCAAATCATTCATACAACTACTACTACATCAAATTCCATACACTTCAAACTGAGTACCATATAGACTTTATTATAAACAGACCTGAATACCAGCCAAGGCACCTAACTTACAACAAAAACTGGATTAAAAATGTGCTTAAAAATCCAGATTATACTCAAGTATATATGGTAATTAAAAATTGTAGGACTGGGATTCCCTCTACTGCCACAAACAATAGACATTATAGCCATTGAGTTGAGCTTGGATTATTGTAACTCTACATAGTAGAGTTCATGTCTTTAGAGGCACAAATAGCCATATCTTTCTCCTTCAGAATTGCTGGAGCAGTTCAAAGCTTACACCACATTACTAGCAGGGTTCCATGCTATAAAATATAGTAACTAGGGCTGAGCCCCGGTGGCGTAGTGGTTGTGCGCGGGACTGTGGCCCACTGGGACGGAGTTCAATTCCAGCAGTGGGGCTGGGCCTCCTACTCCCACCACAGCAGTGATGCCAAAAAAAAAAAAAATACAGTAACTAAATCATGTTTTTTGACTGAAAAAAGATGCAACTTATATTTAAGTTGTTTTAGAAATATGGTTTCCCAAATATAAGAATCGATTTTTGATAGATCGATTTCTTAGCATAACATTCAATAAAACGATCTCATATGTTACTACTTAAAATCAGAAGAAGGTAAACAAGCATACATTTAATAAAGATAATGGAAAAGCAGAGCTGCAATAACAGTGGCATATATTTGGTGTTTACTTGAAAAATGCTTCCTAACTAATGAATCAGAATATACTACCACTGTGCCCTGGTCACTGAATAAGAAGGCTGGGCGGATGGGGATGGGGGAGGGTTGTTTGGGCACATACATCACGTGAATGTGTCCTTCCTAACTTCAAAATATAGTTTGCTCTGTTTCTGTTCTCACAGAGCCTTTCAGTTTTCCTGACTGAATTCCTATCTTTAAATTAATAGTAAGCCCAACTGGGAGACTACTGTCAAGCACACTGCAAGAAACTGTACAGAACATTTCTAAATACGTAGGTATTCTACAGAATAATAATAAAGTTGAGAGGCAAACTGCTACTTGCTATTTATCAATTCCAAAGACATTGCTATTAGATAGGCCCTCAGTGAGAGGATAGCTATCCGAGCTGTCTTCTTTACACAAAATGTACTTATAATCAAATTAATTCTTCCCCTTCCAACCTGAAATTCCTCCTTTATACTAAGTAATAGTACATTCCAACTACCAGTTGTCCAAGGTACAAGCTTTCCCTCAATGAATACAGATTCTTTCAAACTACCTTCTGACTTTTTCTTTTGCCTAAATTGCACATCAGAATTCAGATTTTATACTTTTTCTGTATCACTAAAACAACCTGATAACTCATCTCCTTGACTAGTCTCTTCCTCCTCAAATTCAGTTTGGCATTGTCATCATAAGTTTATTTATGCAACTTGTATTTAACAGGTTACTCCTCTGCTTAAGAAATTTCCAAATTCCTTAGAAAAGCAGTCTAAATAGCTTCACAATATGTCAATGAATAGGGCTGAGCCCCGGTGGCGTAGAGGTTGTGCGCGGGACTGCGGCCCACTGGGAACGGAGGTTCAATTCCAGCAGTGGGGCTGGGTCTCCTACCCCCACCACCGGAGAGCAGTGATGCCAAAAAAAAAAAGTTAATGAATAGGTGAGAAAGAAATAGCTTCAGGATTGTAAATTTTCAATTATCTTCAAGTTTAGAGATAGTATTAAAAAGAGCTAGCAATTATACCAACTGAGTTACTATATGGCATTAATAATACTTTGGCTTTAAGGAATCTTAAAATAATGATCAAATTTGTATATGTTCTGTTATTTAACAAATAGTTATTTTTAATAAAGTCAGGTTTTGTTTGGGGAAAATCAATGGAGATATGAAGAAATAATTTAGCTTCTATGCCTGGGTCAAGGAACTATGGTACTAATTTTTTATGTCATTTTATTGGGGGTTCATACAATTCTCATCACGATCAATACATATGTCAATTGGATGTAGACCACATTTGCACACTTGTTGCCATCATCACTCTCAAAACATCCTCCCTCCACCTAGGCCCCCAGTACCAGCTCCCCATGTTTCCCCTCCCTCCCCCCTCCCCCCATGAACCCTTAATAATTTACAAATTATTACTTTTTCATATCGTACACTGTCCGATGTGTCCCTTCACTCACTTTCCCATCGCCTGTACCCCAGAGAGGTTATATATAGATCCCTGAAATTGGTTCCCCCTATTACACCATCCCTCGCCCCTCCCAGTATCACCACTTCCTCCTCTAGTCCCGAGAGATCATCTATCCTAAATTCTTTATGTTTCTGGCTCCAGTGTACATCCCCTGGTCTAGCTGGATGTGTCAGGTAGAATTGGAATCTGATAGTGGGTGGAAGCATTTGAGAACTAAAGGAAAGTTGCACATTCCATTGTTACTACACTGTACCTTGACTGGCTCATCTCCTCCTCTGTAAGGGGATGTTGCTTCACCTAATGATGGGCTTTGGGTCCCCAATCTGTACTCCTCCTCATTTATAATGATATAATTTTTAGTTCTTTGATGCCTGATACAGGATTCCTTCGACACTTCGTGGTCACACGGGCTGGTGTGCTTCTTTCATGTGAGAACTATGGTACTAATCTTGGTACTACCTGATAATTTAACATTTTCAATTCCTTTCAAGAAATAGACAACTACGAATAAAAAATGAACATAAGCATAAGCAGCATATCTGTTGCCAAACTACACTACAGAAACAGAAACCTGCAACTAAACTAAAGGCAGAGATGCAGTTGAGTCAATGCCATGCCAAAAGCAATCCGTGTCAATGACAGTGTTAGTTTATATAATGTGGACTGGTGGGGAACTCCTAGATGAGATAGGTACATTTACATTACATTAATTATTACTCAGGTAACTGAATTGTAACCTGAAATTTTATAAAGGCATATATTTAAGTCACCCAGAATTATTGAGAGGAGACCACGCAGTCAGAAAAGGCTAAGTGCAATGCACACGTATACATGATTTCAGGCATGTAAATACAATCTAAAAGTGATATACACATTAACATAGAGAACAGATATATGTTCATTCAGAAAAAATGGGGAGTAAGAAAGGGAAATAAGTTTGTATTACCATTTCAGGTCTAACATGGAACTCCATTCCTAGTAGCAAAGAAAAATTCCTAGATAATCATTACTTCTGAGTATCTTTATTCTTTTTTTTAAAAACAAAAAAATATTCTAAGCAAGTTTAAGAAAATATGTAAAATCGTAAAAGTAGAATGAGAAATTCATTTTTGATTACCTTTTCCAGCTTTTTGGCCTCAATGTGCCGGAGTACTTGTTCTCGCCAATCATGAGGGACTTTACTTTTTCCTGGAGGATCTAATAAAGAATGCTCAGAACCAACCCTGGCATTGGGTCTTTTTGAAGGACTAGTCCGTGAATAATTGAAATCACTGACTGACATAGTTCTCTCTGGTATTTCTGTGACAGAAGGTCGAGCACTCTGAGGCCTTGGGGCATTTGGACCATCAATGCTGTATGCTCGTGCAGAAAGAGGTCTCTGTGATCCTGATAACATGGGTGGTGTTCTGCCCACTGAATGTAGCTCCCTATATGATAAATAATCTCCTTCAGGAATCTGGGCCCTCCTGTTGGGCCCAGGATCACCAGGGTTTACCGAGGCTGTCGAGGACACACTACTCTGTCGCTGAACTGTGGGTCGAGCTGATCCAGGATTGAGCCTGTCATTGGGTGAGAGAGCCCACATCTCCCCATGTCTTGCTGGACCAAGTCTCTGATGTAAATGGTATGAAGTATTAGCACGGACATTATTGTGATTAGAGAAATTCATATTTGCAGAATGTTTAGCATAACTGTGACTTTCTGTGCTTTCTGATCTAGGAAGGCGCTGAGGAGGGAAACCAGCATGATCTACTTGGGGGTTTTGTTTGGAGTGCCACAAAGTATCTTTGGTTGCAGCACTGCTATTACAACTACTGTACTGGATGTTGTACTGTGGAGGCCCATATATTTGAGGCATAGACTGTGGGCCACATGCCATGGGGCCTCTTATATTATTTGGCTCTTCAGGATTATGATTTGAGTCAAACTTGAAAATAGCCTTTGTGCCAGATACTAAATCAGAAGATGAAGAAGAGCCTGTAAATACTTGTAAAGGTTGATCATATAAAAGTGTGGCCGATTTGCTCCGGACTATGTTTTTTCCATCAACAGATGTTACTTTAACTGCTGCACTTGGCTGCTGAGGTCCATTATCACTAAGGATGTCATAGATTTTTAGCCTTCCAGTCTCCATATTAGTTATGCTATGAGATTTCACAACAGATCCAATTGACCCACTTCTCTGTGGGGAGAGATCTTCGGTGCTTTTGGAAATGCCCATGTCAACAGGAGAATCTGTGTCAAACAGTTCAGTCTTCCCAGGAGACTGCGATGCTTCCTCAGAATGTCCATTCACCTTATTTATGGACTCCAGATTAGAATACGTGTTTCCATTTTCTAAGTGCTCAACTTCTTTAGAATTTATATTTAAAAACCCCATTCCAAGAACTATATCCTGTGTCTTTGATCTTTCCACAATCTCTGGCTGAAATGTATCATTCATTACAAGTTTATTAAGATTCATATTTATATGGTCTAATTTGTGAGATTCATCAGATGTGGCCGTTGAATCACCACCTTTCTCAATTAGAACCAATCGCTCTTCAATGTTCAAATCATATTCAGGGAGGTTAAAATCTTTGCTATCATGGATCTTAAATTTTTCTTCTGTTGAACTATTCAAAATATCTCCATTGTGCAAAAGGCTATTAAAATTTTCATCTTCTTTCCTAAAAACAAAGATAATTTTATGAAAAACAATACAAAGCTCAGTTTATTAGTAATGCTGACATTAAGAATTAATGTGTAAGTAATACAAAGTTAAGAGTTCATGGAGTCACAATTAAAAGGAATTTACTATAAAATATTATTCTAATAAGCTTATTTTTAATGAATAGAAAACAATTTGAAACCAAAAATAATACCTCTAGTATGGATAGTACTTAAATTTGTTTAATAGGGAAAGGCAGAAAAACAGATTTATGTGTGTTCCTTTTCTGTGGAAGTCTTTTGACTGTTTAAAATGAAATGTTTGAAAGATGGGCAGATACACTGAATCAATAACTTCAACACTGAGTAAAAAATTCTGAAACAATATTTTCCCATACTAATTAAATTCAAATATATAGACAAACATTATACAAAGCAAAGAATTCTGCAAAAAATACAGAAGTAAAGCAGAAACAAAATTCAACCCCTTTCTTGAGATCTTTGTTGTAGTTGCCTTAATATTTCTGTTTAGTATGCAAATAAATTAGTTTGTAAAATGTTCACAAACCTGACTTTGGAATTAATTCCAATGCGAGTTTCTTTTAGTGGAGAGCAGAGTGAAGTGTCTTGGCTGCTATCAGTATTAAGAGATACTGAATCAGACATTCGAGATGGAGAAGAACAATTGCTATTATTCTGATTGCTGTTGTGTGTAGCTTCGTCTGATAGAGAATCTGTGTCCTTTGTATCTTCTGAAAAAAAATAATGTAAGACAACAAAGTCATCAAGAATTTGTATAAAATGTTTTCCAGTGAAGAAAAATTAATTTACATTTTACTATTCTATGTATGAGGTTACAAATACTATGAACAAGACAATAAGAGGTACCCCTGACAAGTCAGTCCTAATGTACAGAGTACATAAATTTAAGTGAGATAATTGTTTAATCAATGTTGAGATTATTCAATTTGACTTATTTTAAATATAAAGATTATATTGAGCCATGTTCTCTAAGACTACCAACTAGTTTTAATGCATATGCTTTGTAACCCATTCATAATTTGGATGAATATCGCATTTGTGAGTCAAAATTACTTCAAGTATATGCGGAATTTCTTGAAAATAGTAATAATAAGCAATGTAGTTGTGTAAGCGTAAGGATCAAGCAAATCATTTGCACAAAAATTAGTTTTCTCTTCTAGTATTAAAAGCGTTTTGTGGAATTATCAATAGTGAACTAACTTCTAAATATGTGATGGCTATGTATGTGAAAAATACTGTTAAAATAATTTAATATTGTACCACACTATTAACCACTTCTATCTAACGTAGGTCTAGTCAAATTACAGAAATATATACAGTGTACAGTAGATACAATCATAGGGGCATATATGAAGACATTTTTGCATTTCAACAGAATTTAGCAGCACAGTGGAAGTATTCTAGATAGTGTGTACAGCTGAAAATAGTAGCACATTCAACATCAAGCCTAATGTATTTGCAGGTAGAGGATTCTTAATTTTTAAAGTACTGTTAAATGGATGCCCTTACATGTTGGGCTGCTAACCATAAGGCAGTCAGGAGTTGAAATCACTAGTTGCTCCAAGGGACAAGGCTTTCTACTCCTGTCAAGAGTTACAAGCTCAGAAACCCATGGGGAAGTTCTACCCTGTCCTATAGGGTCACCATGAGTTCACATTGATTCGATGGCATTGAGTGTTTTCCTTAAAATAGGTACCATAGTTGACAAGTCCTTTCCTAGCTATACTCCTCAACATGGGGCTAATGTGAAAATCACTACATTTTACTAAGTGCTCAACAAGTATGATGATGATGATAAACTGATGTCTTAAATATTTGGTTGTGATATTTATGTAGACAGACATTCAGACAATGGCAGAAAGGCATGACAGAAAAAGGGAAAGTACAGATTCCTTATATTTCTTAAGAATATGAGGTATGTAAGGGTTGTGATGGGAGTTGTATGAGCCCCCAATAAAATGATTTATTAAAAAAAAGGTGGGGGGAAGGAGCTTATACCAAGGGCTGAGGTAGAAAACATTTGGAAATAGAGATGGCAACATGTGTACAAACATGATTGACACAAATGATGTATTGAATGTTATAAGAGCTGTTAAAGTCCCCAATAAAATCATTGACAAAAAAAAAAGGAATATGAAATTCTAAGTTACACGGAAGAATGACTGGGCAGTTTGAGATGAACTAAGCTGGGCAGTTTGGGATAAGCATCTAAAACCCACCAGGTACTGCATTAGATTTTGGTACTTCTGTCATTTTGATATGCACAAAAACTTCATTAGCCTTATTGTATGTTAAATTCCACATTGGTAAAATTAAGCAATTCAATGATCATACAAACATTTTAGCAATGGAAATGGAAATCTAGGCTTAACTTCATGTTCTTATACAGTAAAGTGACCAGATGTCCCGCTTTTTAACAATTTCTCATGATGTTTTAAAAGTAAAATAAATATATTAAAATATGATTTTTGCATTTTATGAACATTTTTGTTGCTCCATATAGACCCGATTTTTAATCAAGAACCCCCCACTCCCACCCCCAGTCAATGGTGTCCCACTTAAAATCTGGTCACTTTATTATAAAGACATATACTGGTGGGAGAGAAAAGATCTGTCGTTAATTCTTTCTTTAAAAGCTAGCACTTCCAGAAAGACATGATTTAAAAGCTGTCTCTTAGATGTTTTCAGAAACATAATGACAGTCAATGAAATTTATTCCAGAAATTCTATTCTTAGTGCTTTCCATCACCTTTTTTTTTTTTAACATCTAACCTTTTTTGTTATTACTCAGTGCTACCACTTTTGGCTGGTTAATAGAGGTTTCAATTAATGGTGGTCGCATCTCTGCCATTTTCATCTCTTCATCAGAAGAAAGTTCTTCGGATTCCTAATTTTAAAAAAAGGAGAAATATTTATAATCATTTTAAAATTCTCCAATAAATATTAAATCACAGCAACTTTAAAGGGAAGAAAATATTAAGAACACATATGAAACATTTTTTACATTGGTAATGACCAAACTAGTATGTAATTTGTATTAACTTTTTCAAAGGTATGAGTCAGAACTGACTCAATAGTAGTGGGTTTGGGGCTTTTCAAGATATAGCAATAAGGCTGAGCCCCGGTGGGATGGAGGTTCGATTCCAGCTCCACAGAGCAAAGGCTGGGCCTCCTACTCCCACCACCTGAGGGCAGTGATGCGCCCCCCCCCGCCCCCCAAAAAAAGATATAGCAATAAAACTGGGACAATTGTTTCACAATATGTAATAATTTTCTGCAGGTGAATTAATGAATGACTATGTGCTTGGTAATAGAGCTGAGTAGTAGAGAAACACAATCTTTGTGCTGAAGAAATTTAATCAGTAGGGCACACAAATGTTTCTCCCTAGCTCTCAAATTTATTCTATCAAAAACCACTGAATTCTAAGAAAGCAGTAGGGCTTAGGCATTCTGTTATTCATAAATCAATGTCAATCTCAGGGTTGAGCCCCGGTGGCGTAGTGGTTGTGTGCGGGACTGCGGCCCACAGGGCAGGTGGTTAAAATCCAGCAGCAGCTCTCCAGGAGCAAGGCTGGGCTTCCTACTCCCACCAGGGCAGTGATTGCCCCCCCACCCCAAAATCAATGTCAATCTCTACTAAATTTGGAGGAAAGCCCTAATTAATCTCATTAATTTTCTCTTCAAAAACATGTATTTTACCATTGAATGTTATATCAGATGCCAAAAAAATTATACAATAGTTAACAGATAAAGCAGAAAATTTATAATACTTTATAGGCTATATATGAAAGATAATATATACTAGGTATTTCATTATGTAAGTTTATGAATAAATAATAAAATTCAGAACTAGATCGTTAAGTTCTACAACAAAGGGCCATTTAGTAAACACTGGTTTCGCAGGGGTGTCATTGTAACATGAAAACAACTACCAATGATATAAAAACAAATGCAGCTATTTCAAAATTTTATGACACTGAAGTCTTAATTGCATGCAAATTTTGCGTTATGAAGTATAATTTGTCTTTTGACTTTTATCCAGTCATTCAATAAAGTAAAAGTTAGCATTAGTTTACCACCCAGGGCCTGTTTGGTGTTCAGCACAGCTATAGAATGTTCTGCAATGGCAAATTAAATGCTACTTGAGAAAAGGTGGTAAACTCGAGTGAAGTGAGAACAGAATGACCATCTGAGCACATGAAGACCAGGAACTAAATAATGGCATGTAGAACGTGCAGTTGGAACTCAGACTAAGTGAAATGAAAGACAGAAATGGTGAATTGTATTGCATGGCAAATGTTATACTTTGAGCATGAACTCAATTAAGTATGTAGAGATCATTGTTGAAGATGCTAATTCAGAAACACATAGAATCAGAATTATTCTTTAAAACGACAACTTGTTTATGTAACTCACTGGTATTTAAAAATATCCATGAAGAATAGACTAGAGCAAAGAAATGTAGCTATCATAATATGAGTAGGTCTACTATTTGGTAAAGAAAGTGAGAATGAGAGTGAGAGGAACTCAAAGGATTTGATGACTAGCTGGAGTGCTGGCAACACCGTGATTAAAGACCACCACGGGAGACAGAGGTGGTAGTCTGCTCCCAGAAACCCTATGGGGCCATTTTCTTCTGGCCTATACAGATGACTGCTCTAAGTTGGAGTCAATTCAACAGCAATAGGAATGACTAGGTAAACATACAATGAGTAGAACGAAAAGGACACAGTCTCATCTATCCTTAACACCTACAACATCTGATCTGTTCACTCTATGTTCTGCTTCATGAAATTATTATATGTCAGGGTTTTGTGGGAACTACAGTTACTTGAATCTGCTCCCAATTTTCTTTCTTCTTTGCTTATACTATGTCCTCATCCTGTAAGTAGCCCATGGTTTTTAGCTTTCTTCTTTTGCTCTCTTGGAATAATAGCATTTACATCAATTATGTTTGGTTTTTTTTTTGGTGGGCATCACTCTCTGGTGGGAGTGAGAGGCCCAGCTTTGCTCCTGGAGAGCTGCTGCTGGATTTGAACCACCAAGCCAGTGGGCTGCAGTCCCACACTCAAC
The DNA here is from genome assembly GCA_004026705.1 of Nesogale talazaci. NCBI lineage: Eukaryota > Metazoa > Chordata > Mammalia > Afrosoricida > Tenrecidae > Nesogale > Nesogale talazaci. The sequence goes on along the minus strand of PVJH01011977.1, from coordinate 16,005 downwards.
CACTACGCCACCAGGGCTCAATCTATCAATTATGTTTAATGTATGCAATTCTCCAGTTTGTAATCTAGTTTTGATTCCTGAGATAAAGAATACTGTTTCTAATTTCCCGTTGAATTTGTCTAACATAAGGGTTTTGTGACTTGTTCAAATTCCCTATATCCCCACTAAATTTGTTTCTTTTATTTCCCCACTAAATGTTTCTTCTGTTTATGTCAATGACACCAACATAATCATCATAATGGTGAAGTGACTATTCCTTCTTCTTCATTTCTTATTGTCATCAATATGCACAATGTGCCTCTTGTAGTATATTTGGTATTCCTAAATTCCAGATGGCACTTTCCACTGTCATTATACAAAAGGTCCTCTAACTTGGGAGACTTCAGTAGCTGTTGCTAAAAAATCTTAATACATAGCTCTATTACATCTAATCAAAGCCTTCAGTGGTTCCCCAAAGAATATAGAACACACTGATTCCAAGTTTCTTGGCACAGCCATCACGTGCCTTCATAGTCTCCAAACATAGGAAACATACTGTGTTTTTTTTTTTTTTGGGGGGCATCCCTGCCCTCAGGTGGTGGGAGTAGGAGGCCCAGCCTTTGCCCCTGTGGAGCTGGAATTGAACCTCCATCCCAGTGGGCCGCAGTCCCGCACACAACCACTACACCACCGGGGCTCAGCCCGAAACATACTGTTTTAAGAACATCACATTTTCTAAATGCTATGGTGGTATTAATAATTCCTTCCACATGTCTGCCAATTGAAATCTTTCAAAATACAGGTACATGACTTCCATATCTTTATATAATCTTTGGCTCTTCATAACCAGAGTAGAATCTTTTTTCTAAATTCTTGTACACACTTAGCAGAGTTTACCACCTTAAGAATGTATACCCTCAATTTTTATATATTTTCCATTTACTTGTGCCACCACCATAGTCCCGAACATAGTAATAGAAATTGTATTAAATCAAATGCATATTAGAAATTCCTTACTAGGTTTCAAGTGACATTTTATTTATGAATGTCACAAATAAATCTCACAAATAGATTAACACAAATAAATCTCATCGTGCTAAATCTTATTTTTAAATTAAGGATCCTTGCAATGCAATATTACAAAGATAATCACTGCTATATTGTGACTGACCTTTTATTTTAAAGAACTTTTTAATGGTGACTAGTCTTAAAAACTGATATAAAAATAAGTTTTAAAAATTTCCTGGGGGGGAGGGAAAGGGGAGGGTTTTTTTTAAAAGGGGCTTGTATCAAGGGCTCAGGTGGAAAATATTGGGAAATGTATGTGGAAATATGTGTGCAAATGTGCTTGATACAAATGATGTACTGAATGTTGTAGTAGCTGTAAGAGCCCCCAATAAAATTAAAAAAAAAAAAATTTCCTGGCTGAGCCCTGGTGGCATAGTGGTTGTGTATTGGACTGCGGCCCACAGGGTTGATGGTTCAAATCCAGCAGCAGCTCTCCAGGAGCAAGGTTGGACTTCCTATTCCCACCAGGGCAGTGATGCCACAAAAAAAAATTCCCCTTAATTTTATTCCTTTCCTTATCACATGAAGGAATGGATTACCAATTAATTCAATCTATATAACAATGTAAAGATTCAAAAGCAGACTCTAAAATGAATCCCAATGAACACCTAAGGAAAAGGAAATAAATTCTTCCATAATCTAAATATCTTTTAGAGAAATTTGTTATGGTTGAGGTAGAAAACTGTTCACCTTTTTTTTGGGCACCACTGCTCTCCGGCGGTGGGAGTAGGAGGCCCAGCCCCACTGCTGGAATAGAACCTCCATCCCAGTGGGCCGTAGTCCCGCGCACAACCACTACGCCTACGCCACCGGGGCTCAGCCCCTGTTCACCTTTTTTTTTTTTTTGGGGGGGGGCCCTATTAGAGCTTAAATTTGTTTATTAAACACTTTTATTGAGGGCTCTTACATCTCTTATCACAATCCATACATTCATCCATTGTGTCAATCACATTTGCATGTATGCTGCCATCATCATTTTCAAAGTATTTTCTTTATACTTGAGCCCTTGGTATTAAGTCCCCATTTCTTCCCCCTTCCTTCTCAGCCCCTCCTTCACGAACACTTGAAGTTATAGATTAATATTTTCATATTTTTTCATATCTGTCACCCTTCACCCACTTTTCCGTTGTTCATTGCCCTGAGAGGGGGTTCATATGTTGATTCTGGTGATTGGTTCCCTGTTCTCTCCCCACCTTTCCCTAGAGGTCACTTTTTCATTGGCTAGGTCCCAAGTATATAAGGACATCTTGAGTGATGTGATGCATCTTGAAGCACACTTAAAACCCCTGTAGATGGTACCTCAGATAGTTAAGAATTAACACATTTTGAAGTTTTATAAATACAGATGCTATTTAAACCTACAATATCACTGTTTCTGTACATCAGTGCTCTCCCAAAGAACTTTCTGTAGTGGTAGAAATGTTCTTTTGTGTGCTTCCAACATAGTAAACACTAACTAGTGTTCATACACCTGAAACAGCTAGTGGAACTGAGAAACAAAAGTTTAACTTTAATTAATTTTAAAAACCACATTAGTTACTGAATACCATATTGGAAAACTAAAGTTTTCAAGTAATCATTTTAAACATTTATAGTTTCACTAGATTATATTATTACCAACAGAATATAAGAATATAAGATGATGCAGTTACCTTGAAAAACTGGCAGTTCTCCTCAAATAGTTAACACTTAAAAGTAACAATTAGGTATATCCAAACTTAGGTATATCCTTTAAAGAAATGAAAAGATATGCCTTGCATATGGATGTTGGTAGCAACATTACATGTGTAATAAACAGGCAGAAACCAGTACGTGATAAGATTAACAAAATGGAGACTGTCTATAACATGAAAGATTATTGAGCCATAAAAAGGATGAATTATTGATATATGTATTTATACACATTTAAAGAACATGTATAAACTTGAAGGCAGTATGTTAAGGAAAAGAAGTTAGTTCCAAAAAAACATATTGTATCATTCCACTTATAAGAAATGTCCAAACAGGCAAATTTAAAGAGACAGAAAATAGACCAGCAGTTGCCAAGATAAAGGAAACAAGAGTACTTAGGAGGTAATGGAAATGGTTTAAAATGAATTGTGGTAGTGACTGCACAACTCTGTGAAGTCACAGAATCATACACTTTGAATGAATTGCATACTGTGCAAATGACATTTCAATAACTGGTTTAATAGCTTAGAGTGGTATTATTTATAGAAGAAACTCTATAATGAATAAAATTTATCAGCAAGTCAAGAAAAAAATTCACCCTGAAGAGTAAATACTGAATAAGTTGTTGGCCCTGAAGGATCAGAAGAACCATATATTCTCAGAGAACACCAAAGTCAGTTGATATAATTCACAAAGACTAGTTCTACTTCTTGTTTGGTGAGTAGTAACCAACAGCTCATTAGCAGTCATCTACAGTGCAAGTATTTCTATCTCCTTGTCCAGAGGAAAGAAGAGTGAAAAAAATCAAGATATGTGGAAGAAACTCATCTTCACAACCTAAAGACAAGAAGAACTAGATGATGGTTGGCTACCACTACCCAACAGTGACCACAGCACAAAGTCCTGAATAAAGTTGGAAAAATGTGGGACAAAACTTAAAATCATAAGAAACCAGGTTTACTGGCTGGATAAAGACTGGTGGAACCTCCAACACCAAGACCTTTACTCATCAGATCTGGAACTGAACTCATCGCTACTTTAAACCATCAAACAGGGGGCTGAACCCTCGTGGCGTAATGGTTGTGTGCGGGACTGCGGCCCACTGGGACGGAGGTTCAATTCCAGCAGTGGGGTTGGGCGTCCTACTCCCACCACCAGAGAGCAGTGATGCCCCAAAAACAACAACAAAAAACAACATCAAACAGGGTCAAAAGGGCAGCATTACCCATGGACAAAGGCCAGAGGGTTTGATAAAGAGAAGGAATGCAAATTGGTAAAACAGAGATGAAATAAGTAATGGGGGCTGAGCCCCGGTGGCGTAGTGGTTGTGCGCGGGACTGTGGCCCACTGAGTTGGAGGTTCAAATCCAGCAGCAAGGCTGGGCCTCCTCCTCCCACACCAGAGGGCAGTGATGCCCCAAAACAAAACAGAAAAATTAGATGTTACAGGAGAAAGAACTGCCCCAAGCTAATTTACATAGCAAACATTTGCATAGTAAACAGTGCAACTAATTTACTTGGTAAAAATTTACATAGTAAACAGTGGGCATAAAAGTTTTCTAAGATTAATGTGATAAAAAGTTACATACTTTTGGAAGATATGAAATGTTTCATGAAAAATGCATTCATCACCACATTTTAAATTAAATTTTTCTATTGGGGGCTCTTACAGCTCTTCCCACAATCCATACATTCATTCAGTGTTTCAAGCACATTTGCACACATGCTGCCATTATCATTTTCAAAGCATTCTCTTCCCACTTGAGCCCAATATCAGTTTTAGTCTATGCGCTGCTGAAGCGAGCACCAGCCCAGCATCAGGTCCCCATGTCTTCCCTGCCCACCCTCCTCACAAACCCTTGGTGAGTTAGATTACTACTTTCATCTTACATCATCCTCCATCACCCCGAACCCACTTTTCCATTATTCACCCCCCTAAAGAGGTGATTACAGGTTGATCCCTGTGATTGATTTCTCCCTTCCCCTACCATCTTCCCCTAATCCTCCTGGTATCTCTACTCTCATTGCTGGCCCTGAGGGGTTTATACCATACTTTTTTTTTGGGGGGGGGCATCACTTCCCTGATGGGAGTAGGAAGCCCAGCCTTACTACTGGAGAGCTGCTGCTGGATTTGAACCGCCAACCTTGTGGGCCGCAGTCCCACACACAACCACTACGCCACCGGGGCTCAGCCTATACCGTATTTTCTATCATTGGAATTTCTCACATCTTACTTCACAACCATGCGATAATAAATGGAAAGTTCTTGTGATTGCTCCACAGAACTCTGTAAGGCCATACCTCAAAAGCATCACTGTGGTTCACAATATGCTTCAGATTCTCAGAGACTTTCACATGAGCCACAGGACTGACCTCAGCTTCAAGGTCACTGATCTTCTGTACAGAGTTCCCGGTCATATACTTTTCTCTTTCCTCAGCTTTACTTTTTACCACAGAAGTACTTTCTGAAGTCTAAATAAAAGATAAAAAAATTTATATTCTTTGAAATTTATTACTCTAACAGTTTTATGGGTATATAATTCATATATCACACAATTCAATAGTTCAATCACATCAATAAGAGTTCTGCAGTTATCACAATGTTTTAGAATATTTTTTCCTTCTTACACTTGTTCTTAGCCCCTATTCCCACCCCCAACCTCCCAACCCCCTTGCCATATCCTTAATGAACTCTTTATTTAATGTTTTCATCAGGTTTACCTCTCCCGAGTTTCATATAGAAAAAAACATAAAAAATAAACAAACTAAGAATGATAACAAGTAGAACAGATAAAAACCTTGATCTTAAAGACAACAAAAAATATGAAAAACTAGAGAAAATTTTAAATGGGTCAAAAGGGAGATCAAATGATATTCAGGTGAAAATTTAAATGTAAATTTGCCATTTCCTAAGCTGCTTAACCAAGGATACTTCAAAAATAGAAACCTTTGGCAGTTAAATAAAATACTTAGTTTAGGTAAGAATTGAGTTGCTAAACACAATGTATACAGTTCAAAATCACCAGTCAGTCAGAAACACACAGGGCCAGTTCTACTCTATCTTATAAGGTTGCTTTAAGTCCGTTGTCTCCATGACTGCCTACAAGCATCTGGTTTGGTTGTTATCTGCCATGAGCTCACCTCAGCAACACCCTGTACACAGCAGAGTCGTTTTCAAAGATAACAGCCTTTAGAGAGTAGATCCTCATTCTGAGGAACCATTCGTCGAGTTTAAACTGCCAAACTACTGGTCAGTGGTTAAGTGATTAATCATTTCTACCACTAAGGGGCTCTCAACGTTTAACTCTAACCTACTGCTGTTGACTCAGTTCTGCTTCAGAGCAACCACACATGGATATATATAGAATATCTCGCAGGGTATCCATGGCTGTAAATGGTTTAATTTTTTAATCCTAAATGAAAAAAATGTATTTTATTATGTATTTGGTGAATATTGACACAGCAAATTAGGCTTCCATTTAACAATTCCATACATATTATTTACATTGCCCAGTTTGAGGATCCTCATTATTTTTGTTGTATTTAGTTCATTTCCATTATTTTAACTGTCCCTTTCACCTTGTTTGGTTTCATATAGATGATTTTTTAAATTCTGTTGAGAATACACAGATCAAAACATTCAACATTTTCTGCGAGTACAAAGTAGTGACACTGATCACATCTTTGAGCTGAGCTAACATTTTCACCTGTTTTCTCAGTTGTTCTTCAGTTCCTAATTTGAATTGGTTTTGTCAATTTGATTCCTATGTCAGTGGTTCTCAATATTCCTAATGCCACAACCCTTCAATACAGTTCCTCATATTGCAGCGACACCCAGTCATAAAATTTTCATTGCTACTTCATATCTGTAATTTTGCTATAGTTATGAATCGCAATGAAAATATCTGATATGCATGATGTAATTTCATTGTTACAAACTGAACATAATTAAAGCATAGTGATTCATCACAAAAACAGTATGCAATTATATATTGTGAAATATTTATTTCTAATTACAAATGAAATTTTGTTTTGAAGCATGGTGTAGCATGGGTAACAGTCTTCACTCCAGGTACTCATATATGGGTGTATCTGCAAGTGGGCAGACCCGCCTGGAGACGGATAGAGGAGCAGTGTCTCAGTTCTTAGGCGACCCCTGTGTAAGGGTCATTAGGCCCCCTATGGGGTTGCGACCAACAGGTTGAGAACTGCTGCTATAGGATCATTCTTATAAGAGTTTAAGATAAAACTTTCTAACTAGCTAAGCTAAATCACTTTGGTATTAAGAAGATTTCCAGGGATATTTCAGGGGGAAATATAGATTTTTATAGAATTTGAAATTCTGTTCTACATTATTCCTCTTTTGATCAAGATTGTTGTATGGAATCTTAATTCAAAAAAATCAGTATGATAACCAGGCACCAATCAACTCTTCTGAGTTCAGTTGTTCATGGAGGCAATTAGCCACACTTTCCATATGCTACTATTTCTGACTCTCCTTCTTCCTCTGTTGCTCCAGGTACACCAAGACCAATTGTGCTTTCGATGGACACTTACATATATTTTGTTTGCGGGGGATGGGGATAGGGGTGGGGCATCACTGCCCTCTGGCGGGAGTAGGAGGCCCAGCCTTGCTCCTGGAGAGCTGCTGCGGGATTTGAACTGCCAACCCAGTGGGCCGCAGTCCCGCACACAACCACTATGCCACCAGGGCTCAGGCCCGAACTTACATATTTTTAAGACTCGAGGTACCGCTCAATAAACTCGGAAGTAAAATAGAAGGAGTCAACATGTAGACGGGTCAGAAACTGGGATGTCCCATAAACTATGACCTTAAACATTCAAAGTAAGAAGTCAAATCATATATTTTTGGTTGTACATAAACAATCTTAACAGCTACTCTTCAGGTTTTTTGGTCATTGTCGTTAAGTATATCACAATTTCTTTTTAATTTAACTTTTCACACTCACCAACAGCAATTACAATAACTGGGTGTAAACAGTTTTTTTTTTTTGGGGGGGGGGCATCACTGAACATTTTTTTTTAAGGGAAGTTTCCTAATTTTATTTTGTTGAGAGGATATATAGTAAAAAATAGTTTCTACCTTTGCAATTTAATGATAATGACTACATTCTTGCAGGGGTCCAACTGTTAGCACCCATGCATTAGTAAACTCATTACCCCATAAAGTGTCTATCAACAATGCTCAGACACGCAGGCTAACTTTAAGATGACTTCAGGGTGTATTTTTGAGTGAAAAAAAAAGTTTTAAAAGTTACCATTACAGGTAACTGATACAACACCCAATATGACAAATGGTAGTTTCACCAATATATTTTTTATAAAATTACATTAAAATCAATTACTCTTTTACTTATAATGGATTTTAAGAAACAACATTGAGAAGACATTGATTCACCAAGTAATGTATTTTACATTACTTCTAAATGTTGGCCAAGGGCATTTTTCAAAAACTTCACATGATGAAAAAAGACAAGAAATATGAAAACTCTAAAAAAACAAAACAAACAAATTCACGTGCTAATGTCACCATCTTTCTCAACGAGAAGCTGGTGGCAGGAAAGTGTCCTCCATAATCCTACATAGTAATTTACATTTTGTCATGGCAATGAACACTGCCAGTTGTTTATCTGAAGCAACAGGCAGTTTGAAAAAATGCCTGCCAATTGATCATGTTTAAACAGCCATCACTGTTCATTATAAATTATTTCAACAAAACTAGTCTGTGAATAAAGTGGGTAGGCCAACTCACAGCTCAATCTCACAAGCGCTTTTTTCAATTAAACCCTATCTGGGTCTGCAGCAACGCACATTATACATCCCTCCCAAATTTGTCACACAGGCTAATAAAATGAGTACAACCCATTGACTGGGTAAATTATTTCTAGTTGTTATTTATTTCTTTCTGTAGGCTTTGTATTCTAATATCAAGATTTTACCGAAACAACTACATTCTTAATATTCTAAGTATTCATTTTGATTTTGTTGATAACCCTATGGATTTGTAATTTTAATAGTGTTCAATTTCCCTCAAACTATTTAACCTTTTAAATTATTTTCAATATTTACTTGTGGGCTTCATTTTATTATGGTCAGATTAGATACTTTCAATCTTCTAAAACTTAATGACATTTAATGGGTATGAAAATAGTCTACACCAAACACGTAAGTGCTGTGCTTGCTCTATGTTTGTTTGGTCTGAACGGTTAATAGTCTGCAGATGTTGTTTCTTTATTCTTTTTCATTTCTTTATTTTTTATTCTTTTTTAACGTTTCTATCCAACATAAAAAAGTGGTGCATATCCCTTTACAGAAGGGTTGCAGGGAAGAGAGGAGTCAATCAGGATGCAGTGTAACCATGATGAAACACACAACTTTCCTCTAGTTCCTAAATGCTTCCTCCTCCCCACCCCCCAGCCCCAACCATCATGATCCCAATTCTACCTTACAGAACTGGCTAGACCAGAGGATGTACACTGTACAGAGAGGAACTGGGAACGCAGGGAACCGGGGCAGATGACCCCTTCAGGGCCCGTCGTGAGAGTGGCGAAACTGGCAGGGTGGAGGGAGTGTAGGGCAGAGAGGGTATAGATAACAAGGATCTAAATATAACCTCCTCCCTGGTGAGTGGACAACAAGGAAGTGGGCGAAGGGAGACATCGGACCGTGCATGACAAAATAATAATTTTTAAATTGTCCAGGGTGCATGAGGGAGGGGGGAGTGCAAGATATGACAAAATAATAATTTTTTAAATTATCAAGGGTGCATGGGGGGCGGGGAGCAAGGAGGGAGAGGAAAAAAATGAGCAGCTGCTACCAAGGGCTCAAGTAGAAAGCAAATGTTTTGAGAATGATGAGGACAACAAATGTACAAATGTGCTTGATACAATGGATGGACATATGGACTTTGATAGGAGTCGTACAAGCCCACAATAAAAAATGAAGAGGGTGGTGCATAACATGCATCTTGTCTGTCTTCACTTGAAACTTACTGTCTCACATATTAACATTGTCACTCCTGTTTGCTTGTATTACTGCTTGTTAGGTCAGTATCTCCACCCCTACTTTAATCTACTTATGTACCTGTGCTTAAGGTGTGCCCCTTACCAACTTAAGGTGTGCCCCTTGTCATATAGAGAAGTTATATTTGTGGGCCAGTCTATGACTGTTTCTTGACTAGAATATTTAATTCATTTCTATTCACTGTAATTAATTATCAATAAAGAATTTACTTCAAACATTGTTAAACAGTCCCCCACCCCCATTCTCCGGGTGAGATTGATAGTCTTTTTGTTCTCTACCTTCAATGCTGAGTTCTTTTTAGAAATATATTTTTTTCTTTATTATGATTATTATTTTGGACTGTTTTTATTACAAAGTCTCTTAGATTCCCTCCAACACCCAAAAGTTCTTATTTGTAACAATCATCTTCACTTTATTTTAATGTTATTGTCGATTACAACTGTGTAACCCAAATTCCCTATCTCACTGTAAATACATTTTATATATATACATATTCAGGTGGTTGTTTAGTATTAACACTTTAAGGTTGGTTATTGGGCTGGGATCATGTTTTCTATAAAAATATTTTTAATATTTCTTAATGTGCTAAATCTGGTAGATGCAAATATCCTTAATTTCTGTTTATCCAGGAAAATCCTAATTTCACCCTAATTTAAATGAAATTTTGCTGGGGAAATGACTTCTCCTTGTTATTTATTTTCTTTCTCATGGCTTTGAATATGCCACTCCATTGCTTTCCTGCCTGCATAGTTACTGATGAGAAATCAGCACTTAATCTTACTGATGTTCCTTTGTAAGTGACATTTCCCTATCTTATGCTCCTCTCAAAAGTCTTTATCTTTGTATCCTATAAGTGTGTTTATCATGTCTTGGGGGTGGCTTCCCTCTTAGGATTGCACCTATATGGATTACGTTGAACATCTTGGATGATCGCTTCATCTTTCAGATTTTGGAAATTTTCTATGATTATCTTTTAAAAATATACTCTGGATTTTATCTCTTCTCTTTCTGAAATTCCAAGGATGCGTATATTATTTCTATTCATGTTGTCCCAAAGAGACTGTATGCTGTTCGTTTTTTCCACTTGTTCTTCAAACTGAGTAATGAGTCTTTGCCTTCTAATTCACTGATTCCCCTATGATTTCCATTCTAATTGTGTATTCTAAAGAGCTTTTTATTTCTATTTTATATCAAGCTTTGGAATTTCTGGTTGTTACTGAAGTTTTCTATCTCCTTACTAAATTCTTTATTTTGTTCTTCTATTGTTTATCTGAATTGTTCTCAAAATTTTCCTATGTTTTTCTTTATCTCATTGAGAAAATGCAGTACTAGAGTTTTGGGATGTCTTTGTTGAGAATTTCATAGCATTAAGTGTCTGAAATATTAGGTTTATCTTTCATTGGTGAGTAAACAGAAACTATCTACTGCCCTGAAGACTCATAAACTTACATAATCTTTCAAAATTCCTTACAAAAGTTCTTTTCGTCTTTCTGCTCATCAGTGCTAAGTGACGCAAAAGTGTTCTGAGAGATTACCTCCCTGCTGGTACTGCTGGCTGAGAGAGACTCCAAACTGAAAAGAACCTGTAAACCTCTTGATGATGACTTCCCTTGATCTCTGCTTCCCCCGCCCCATGGGACAGATTTGGAGAAACTGGATAACATCGCAGTGCTTCTGGTTTGAGGCATTCTACCCACTTCTGTAAATACTAACTAATAAACTGTTGCTAAGGTTGCCACCGTCCCCTGGCTGCACCCCTAGTACATGGATATTCATGCCAGTACCAGCCTCTAACGCGGCACCAGTCTTGAAGGATGATCAGGCAAATGACCATCAACGTGGTTTGCTCCACCAAGTGCCAAGGACAAAATCTGGGTGTAAAGTCTTTATGGAAGCAAACTGACTTTCTTACCAGAGTGGCTGATGGTTGCAAATCTCTAATTAACCAATGAACCACCCAGGCACCATTTAGGATATCTAGTGATAGCATAATGCTTGTTTCTGTGATACAAAGTCAACTCACTGCTCCTGAGTCAGTGCCAACACATACTGGTCCTATAGAGCAGAGAGAACAACTGTAGGTTCCTGAGACAAACTCTTCATGGAATTAGAAAGCCCCATCTTTTTCCAGAGGAGTGGCTGGTGGTTTCAAACTGCTTACCTTACGGATCAGTGCCCAACTAATTACTATGCCAGCAGGGCTCCTTGTAAACTAGGGGAAGAGTTGGCTATAAGGAATTGAAATTTGTGAATACTTTTCAAACACTACAAAGACACAGCAAAGGTCTATCACAGCAATTACATTTAAATTATAATGGGAAGAAAACAGTATTTCCACAGTGATAAACTTTTTGACATTTATTATTTTATTCTTTGCTCAGAAAATAATTCTACCTTGCCTATTCTGATATCTTATAAAGAGAGGTGGTAACAGTAGAAGTTAAGGACAGTGTCCCAATTCAGATAGCTGAAAATAAAACTCTAACTTTGAGAGCACATTTTACCACAAATAAGAAGGATGACTACACTAACTGTCCTTTAAAATGGTAAAGAATTTAAGTGAGGCTTTGCCTAATCCTTTTAAATTTGTGTTTTCTTACTTTCACACCGACATCTTTATTTACAACTTGCTGATCTTCATGTGGTTTCAAATCTTTTCCAGAGTCTTCATTTGTTTCTTCATCCTTCAATCTATGTACAATGGTTTGAACAGTTTTGACCATATTCTTAAGTTCATCTGGATATGGGGTTGGATATCTCTTTAAATTTCCTTCCTAAAGAAACAGAACAAGTAAAATATGAAATGTTGATATAAATAACATACAACAACTGATCATCTAGTTTATAAGGTTAACTATGAAGACATATGACAGAAAGTTGGGAGTATTTTTAAGAATTAAATAAAAAATAGGGCTGAGCCCTGGTGGCGTAGTGGTTGTGTGTGGGACTGCAGCCCATAGGGTTGACGGTTCAAATCCAGCAGCAGCACTCCAGGAGCAAGGCTGGGCTTCCTACTCCCACCAGGGCCATGATGCCACACACACACACACACAAAAGAATTAAATAAAAACATGCTTTTCAAAAATGGTCAAACAGGTAAATTAGATTTGATAACATAAAAGTAAAAATTGGGGCTGAGCCCCGGTGGCGTAAGTGGTTGAGTGCAGGACTGCAGCCCGCGGGCTTGGCGGTTCGGATCCAGCGGCCGCTCTCAGGAGCGGCACTGGGTGGCGCCCACACCACCAGAGGCAGTGATGCCCACAAAAAAAAAAATAATAAAAAAAAAAATAAAAGTAAAAATTGAATTAAGAATTTAAATATATATAAAAAATTAACATTGAAACTTCACACAAAATTAGTTTCAAAATACTTTTTAAAAAACTTCAAATAGTTTTCATTTGGAAATGTACAGCATCAATTATATGAAAAACTGTGTCAGATGGCTTTCAAACAGCTCCCATTTCTAGGGAGATCTGCATGCATACATATAAAATTCATACTTTCTTATGCTTACATTTTCTGAACCAGGAAACTCTTTCTATTTGGGGGGCATCATTGCCTTGTGGTGGAAGTAGGAGGCCCAGCCTTGCTCCTGGAGAGCTGCTGCTGGATTTTGAACTGCCAAGACAGCGGGCTGCAGTCCTACACTCAACCACTACAACACCAGGGTTCAGTGCACCAGAAAACTCTTTAAAAGTCCCCTAATCATTATCTTCTAAAATTCTTTTATTTTAGATGATGGCAAATAAATTATAAGAAGGGTAAATATGCATATTTTCTAATTTTATTACTGGGACACATTCTCAATCATAGGAGGAAACAAATGTTTATATCAAAGAGGTCTTTATCACTAGCGGGGGGGGGGGGGGAGAGTAGAAAAGATAACCACTTTAAATGTCTTGTTTTAAAAAAAACAAACAAAATAAAAAACCCACAGTCAATCAAACCACTAAGTATGCCCAATCATTAGGGGGTAGAATTAAATAAAAAGTGGACAGCTCAAGCTAAAAATCGCAATGCTTTGAGGATAGGAACTAATTCACTATTTTTTTATTTCTAAAACACAGCAACCAGGAAATACCAGCAGACATTTTTCAAACATAAGGCCAAAGGTTTAGAAAGAAAAGTCTTACCCTGCAAGGCGCCTCCCTTTCATCTTTGTCTTCATCACATTCAAATGCCACTTGAGCCCGCTGTTTCCTCTGTTCCTCCCACAACGAAGGATTAAAACTTTCATTATCTGATATAAACATAACTATAAGAAACAAACAAACCATATTTTACTATAATTGTAAAAACATATAATATCTTCATACTTTATTGTTGTTTTTTTTTTTTTTTTGGCATCACTGCTCTCGGTGGTGGGAGTAGGAGGCCCAGCCCCACTGCTGGAATTGAACCTCCATCCCAGTGGGCCACAGTCCTGCGCACAACCACTACGCCACCAGGGCTCAGCCCTTTATTGTGTTCTTTATGCTGTCTGAGAGTCAATTCTAGCAGCTGTAAACCTTAAGCTACTACTAGATTGTGAACCTAACGTCAATCACATATTTTCTTGGCTCAAGCTGATGTCTAATTTTGTTGCCAAATTATTTCTTAAAAGAAAAAATATCAATTAAATGGTTTCTGTTCAGTGCCTGTGAAAAATAACTGTATTTACCATATATACTCAAATATAAGCTGACTAGAACATCAACTGAGGCACCTAATTTTACAACAAAAACAGCATAAAAAATGTTCTAACAGAGAGGCTCCTACAGCCGACCCCACTATGAGACACAATATCCCATACTGACCCATAACTCTATAGGGGATAACACTGGAAACACAGTTTGGGAATTTGTGTCCAATCTGACTCTACCACAATGAGTCTAAATACTAAGGGCATGTAACAGAACAGCAAAGGGAACAGATCAAGGAAGTCCCAATGAGTACCAAAAATAGACTTTGGGGCCAGGGTATGGCTCCCCATCAGACTTGACCTGAAAACATTTCTATAGGTCAACAAACAGACCTTGCACTGTTTACAGTCTTTTGTTTGACATTGTTTTTTTTATCGTTTTTTTTCTTGTTGCTTTGTTTTGCGCAGCACTTGCAGCATTATTATCTCTGCTGATCTATCTAGATAAGATAGGCTGGATAAACAATCTGGAGGCGAAAACAAAGGACCATTGGTTCCAGGGAGACATCAGAGAGGGGAAGGTGTTAAGAAACCCAGGGATAAGAGAACAAATGATCCAAAATCAGTGGTGAGGAGGATGTAAGAAGCCTTGTAGGTTTTGATCAAGGGCAATGTAATCAAGAGAAATTACTGAAAACCAAATGAAGCTTGAGTATGATAGAAGGACAATGGGAAAGTAATAGGAAATAGATGAAAGAACTAGGAGGCAAAGGCATTTATAGAGGTCTAAATATAGACATGTACATATGTAAATATATCTATATGATGGGAGAAATGGATCTATGTGAATATATTTATAGATTTAGTATTAAGTTAGGAGATGGACATTGGGCCTCCACTCACGTACTTCTTCAATCTAAGAACACTTTGTTCCATTAAACTGGCATTCCATGATGCTCACCTCCCCAAAACGGTAACTGAAGACAAAGCAGGTGTATAATTGAATGTAATGAAGAAAGTTGATGGGGCCGGCTATCCAAAGGTATAGTTTCTGGGGTCTTAAATACTTGAAGATAAACAAGCAGCCTTCTAGCTGAGAAGCAACAAAACCCACACAGAAGAAGCGCACCAGTCTGTGTGATCACTAGGTATGAAGGAATCAAGTATCAAGCATCAAAGAATAAAAAATCCTATCATTATGTATCCACTTTTCTAATATGATTGAAGACAAATGTGTGCATAATCAAATGTGAAGAAAGCTGACGGTGCTTGGCTATCAAAAGATAAAGCATCTGGGGTCTTAAAGGCTTGAAGGTAAACAAGAGGCCATCTAGCTCAGGTGCAATAAAGTCCACATGGAAAAAGGACATTAGCCTCTGTGATCATGAGGTGTTGAGGCGATCAGGTAGCAGGCATCAAAGAACTAAAATTTCTATCATTATAAATGAGAGGGAGTACAGATTGGAGACTCAAAACCCATCTGGAGGTGAAGCGGCATCCCCTTACAGAAGGGTTGAAGGAAGGAGATGAGCCAGTCAGGGTGCAGTGTAGCAATGATGAAATATACAACTTTCCTCTAAATCTTCCATGCTTTCTCCCCACCCCACTACCATGATCCCAGTT